>CM040924.1:1822500-1867500 GCA_023029165.1 Gobiocypris rarus
TACACACACACATACACTCACATACAGACACACACACATATACATACATACTCACATACAGACACACACACACACACACACACACACACACACACACTAACATACATACACACTCACAGTCACACACACACACACTAACATACATACAGACACTCACATACGCACACACACACACACATACACACTCAGACACACACACACTCACATATCGACACACTCACACATACACACTCACATACAGACCCACATACATATACATACACACTCAAATAGACACACATACATACTCACATATATACAGACACACACACACGCATAGAAACACACACACACACGTGTTTTTAGATCTTCATAAACTCATTTAGTCACTGCTATAAACGTAACCAAAGGGCTTTCTATTACAGATAAAAGGTTTATAAATGTTCACACACACACACACACGCATACATACACTCACACATATGTACATATACACACACATATACATACACACATACATACTCACACACACACACACTCGCGTACACACACACACACACACGTTTCAGATCTTCATAAACTCATTTTATTTGTCACTGCTATAAACATAACCAAGGGCTTTCTATTACAGTTAAATGTATTATAAATGTTCACACACACACAAACGGTCATAGATAAATGGACACACACACACATAAGATTTTGTCTGCATCCACACAAATTTTGTGCTCCAGGAGTTTCTGGAGTGACATTAAATCAGTGCACTGGTGCTGCTCTAACCGCAAGCTTTCCTAAGGTACACACACACATAACAGCTCATTAGATTTGTGTATTAGAAGGGAAATCTGGATCCCGCTGGAATGCACACCGCATCACAGACGGAGAGAGAGCTGAGCTCGGGTCAGAACCTCGCTGTGGATCTCTGGGTAATCGGGATGCTGCCGCAGCACCTGCACACAGCCAAACACTGCTCAGTGTGTCACATCACACCCTACTCATCACTTGCAGAATGGAGAAAAACCAGTCACACACTACAGTAGAAAATCCCAAATGTTGAGCATTTCCTCAAACATCACAAACCTGGCGGCACACGTCGACCGCCTGCGTGTACCTCTTGCACTTCAGACAGTTAAAGGCCAGACGGAACCCTGCGGGTGAGATACAGCAGTTGTAACGCAGATCATGAAGTGCATGGTCTCATTCCCACAGGAATAACGGACGCACCGACTGCAGGATCGACGGTGTGGCTGTGTTTCCAGGCCAGCTCATACTGCAGCGCTGCATCTCTGTATCTCTGCTCGCTCTCCATCATCAGACCGTGGAACTCGTACGCTTTACTACACGACTGAACGTTCACAACATCAGGGAAGGAAGGCGAAGAAATAGCCAGAATACTTCTGACTGATCATCCAATATCGCATAACTCAAATCTTCAGTTTTAGAAGCACTTTCTACATTCTTTACATCTTTATGTATATTTGCTGTCCAAACACTGACATTCCTCTATGAGAATTCTTGGAGGGTTACAATTATTTCTGAAAATGTATTAAATAATTTTAAATGATTTAATTTTTAAATATACTACTTTTAAAATATAATGTATTTCTAATTATCATTATTAACAATTGTATTTATCTAATATAGCTGCACTATTTCTCAGTAAAATTATCATCCTAACATTATTTTATAAACTGCATTTATATATTTTTATATATACACATATATATACACATACACACACACTTTATATTTATTTATTATTAATTTAATTATTAATCATATTTAATTATATATGTTTTATATATTTAATAATATATATTTAATTACTAATATTTACAATTTACTATTAGAATAATTATTTAATATTAATTATTTATTTACTATTTTATTTATGTTCTACATATTGTATTAAATAAATCAAAATAGTAAAAGAGTAAATAAATAAAATTAATAGTAAATAATTCTAGTTGTAAATTGTAAATATTAGTAATTAAATATATATATATATATATTATTAGATATATAATATATAATTAATATATATATATATATATATATATAAAATGAAACATGATTAATAATTAAATTAATATAAAGTGTGTGTGTATATATATACAGATATAAAAAACTATATTATATTTACTTTATATTTATGTACTATAATAATATTCATTATTTATTATTAATTATATCGACTAAATATAATACTGCATTTTTAAAAAGTATCTCAAAACACATTTGTACACTAGGGCCTTAATTATTTTAGAAATAGATAACAATCAAATAAATCATCTTATTTTTATATGTATTTCTCTCAAACACTGTTTTAAAAAGGTGCAATATAAATAAAGCTTACTTACATATTTACTTGTATTCTCAGGCACAATCAATAAACATGTTTTAGGAAATTGCACATCTAAAATATTAGTTGGCACAAACGTCTGTCTAAACTGGAATTCACATTAACATTTGGTGTGCATTTTCAAGATTTCCACAAACGAGATACACTGTTTATGGCTGAAACGAGCCGAATCAAACCTGGTTATGGCGTTTGCAGCTGTCGAGCAGTTTGTCCACATGCGTGTATTTCCCGATCTTTATGTACATGTCAGCCAAGAGCAGGCAGGCGTTCTCCAAGTGATCAGCGTTTGCATCGGTCCAGTCCATCCTGGTGAGGCGTTTGAGGAAGTTCCTGGATCTGGGAATCTGCTTTAACTGAAGGAAACCTTGAGCCATCAGGAGCAGAGACGCCTCCAGCATCACCTGCACATCAGGGAGAGCATTTATCACATACTGTACACACACTCCCCTAAAGGATGATTAGGAACACACACTAATACTGTGTTTGACCCCCTTTCACCTTCAGAACTGCCTTAATTTTACGTGGCGTTGATTCAACAAGGAGCTGAAAGCATTCTTTAGAAATGTTGGCCCATATTGATAGGATAGCATCTTGCAGTTGATGGAGATTTGTGGGATGCACATCCAGGGCACGAAGCTCCCGATTCCACCACATCCCAAAGATGCTCTATTGGGTTGAGATCTGGTGACTGTGGGGCCATTTTAGTTCAGTGAACTCATTGTCATGTTCAAGAAACCAATTTGAAATGATTCCAGCTTTGTGACATGGTGCATTATCCTGCTGGAAGTAGCCATCAGAGGATGGGAACATGGTGGTCATAAAGGGATGGACATGGTCAGAAACAATGCTCAGGTAGGCCGTGGCATTTAAACCATGCCCAATTGGCACTAAGGGGCCTAAAGTGTGCCAAGAAAACATCCCCCATTACACCACCACCACCAGCCTGCACAGTGAAAACATCCCCACACCATTACACCACCACCACCAGCCTGCACAGTGAAAACATCCTCACACCATTACACCACCACCACCAGCCTGCACAGTGGGAACAAGGCATGATGGATCCATGCTCTCATTCTGTTTACGCCAAATTCTGACTCTACCATCTGAATGTCTCAACAGAAATCGAGACTCATCAGACCAGGCAACATTTTTCCAGTCTTCAACTGTCCAATTTTGGTGAGCTTGTGCAAATTGAAGCCTCTTTTTCCTATTTGTAGTGGAGATGAGTGGTACCCGGTGGGGTCTTCTGCTGTTGTAGCCCATCCGCCTCAAGGTTGTGTGTGTTGTGGCTTCACAAATGCTTTGCTGCATACCTCGGTTGTAACGAGTGGTTATTTCAGTCAAAGTTGCTCTTCTATCAGCTTGAATCAGTCGCCCATTCTCCTCTGACCTCGAGCATCAACAAGGCATTTTCTCCCACAGGACTGCCACATACTGGATGTGTTTTCCTTTTCACACCATTCTTTGTAAACCCTAGAAATGGTTGTGTGTGAAAATCCCAGTAACTGAGCAGATTGTGAAATACTCAGACCGGCCCGTCTGGCACCAACAACCATGCCACGCTCAAAATTGCTTAAATCCCCTTTCTTTCCCATTCTGACATTCAGTTTGGAGTTCAGGAGATTGTCTTGACCAGGACCACACCCCTAAATGCATTTAAGCAACTGCCATGTGATTGGATGATTAGATAATTGCATTAATGAGAAATTGAACAGGTGTTCCTAATAATCCTTTAGGTGAGTGTATACATTTATTTTGGATAATTTTTTACCTAAAAAAGCTAAGTACTTCAGCTTTAATTTTTATTTCAGTTTTAGGTCAATATAATGACATTGAGAAATGTTGCTTTGGAAAATACTTTTTCATATTTGATTGCATTTTAGTTTATCATCTATTTTATTTCAAGTAACGTAAATGCTTTTTATGGTTTTAGCTGTCACACTTTAGATTAGCATCCGATTCTCACTATTAACTATGACTTTTTCCTCATTAAACTCTAATACCTAATTCTGTTTATTAACAATTAATAAGGTAGTTGTTAAGTTTATGTATTAGGTGGATTATGGGATGTAGAATATGGTCATGCAGAATAAGGCATTGATATGTGCTTTATAAATACTAATAAACAGCCAATATCCTAGTAATATGTATGCTAATAAGCAACTAGTTAACATTGAGAATTGGACTTAATTGGACTTAGCTTTTTAGTTTTAAATAACTATAATAACCCTGAAAGAGGTCAATGATATGTAGGAATATTTGAGGATCATGAAACATTAATTATATATGGAATTACAACAGTGGAGAAATTCTGCAACATCACAAACCCTGTGCTGCAACATTTGGACAAAATTCATCAAATAATTATAATATGCACAAAGATCAAGATTAGTCAGTCTTTTACACATCAGTGCTTTAGTCTCTGAATGTTAAAGATTAAATAACAGTGTAAGTGAAGGAGTTCATTAGTGACCCATAATGCCGGATATATTGGAGAGAACTGTCTTTAGTGTCTTACGTTCTTCAACATCATGTCTGTGAGCTCCAGCACGGCTCTCTCCACCTGTCTGGTCTCTTTGCTGTAGATCCGACAGACGTTGGAGAGCAGCCGGACTTTGTCCTGCTCAGATTGAGAGCGCGGGCGAAACGTGGTCAGGAGATTCTGAGCTGTGCTCAGTCTCGTCTCGTTCTCTGACTCACTGCAGGGGAAACAGACAGACCGCATGAAATCATCTGAATATCTGCAGTGTTTCTGCAGGTTTTATGACAGTGAATTTAAGACCTTTTTACAGTCAATTAAAGAACATTTAAGGGATTAATTTAAAGGAACATAACGCGTCAATATGTTCTCTAAAGCACACAATGAGTATTAGTGACACTTTAAAGTTTGAAAATACAATTTCCAACAGATCTCCATTACTTTTTCATAACTTTTACAAAAAAATAGCTTAAAGTTTGAGATAATAAATCTTGTGAAAGTGATTTTATGATTATAACAAGAACAAATATCTGCCAATGTGTTCATAAAAATCAACTTAATTCAAATGCAAGTCATTTTCATACCCAATGACAGATATTTGCTCGTTTTAAACATAAACTCACTTAATCTTGTTCAATTTCGCCGGAAACAACACTTAATTTCTTCATTTTGCTTCATTTCTTCATTTAATTTCTTCAAGGATGTTTAGATATTTGTGGAAGACAAAAATCCTGAGGAAGAACATACATTTTTTTTGCAGTGCATGCAATTAAATTTAGTGCCCTAAGAATTTATTTTTTAATAGTTTATTCTTTTTTAATATAATGGTTAAATTAAATGTGACTGACTTTCATTCATCTTCTGAACACAAATGAAGATATTTGTAATGAAATGTGAAAGATTTCAGTCCCTCCATTGACAGTCTAAGCAACTTCCACTGACGCTTCAGAAAGCTCATAAAGAGATCCTAAAACTGATCCATACGGATCAAGCGTGTTATTCCACATTTTCTGAAGAGACTCAATGGCTTTATATGAGGGAGAAAAGTCTGACAGGTTTGGAACAACATTAGGGCTAGTAAACGAGGACAGAATAGTCATTTTTGGGTGTACTGTCCCTTTAAGTGTTCGGACTTACTTTTGATTTGCATTATACAATAAATTCCATTTTTATGAATGGATTCTGCACCATCGCAGAAATAATAGGGCCCTAATTTAATGGCATATTTAATTTAAGACTTTCTGATCCAATTTAAGACATTTGTGACAACTGTGGTCAAATGAAGAGTTTTTAAGACCCATGGAAACCCTTATTTGACTACTTGAGTTCTTCTCACCTCAGGTCCGTTTGTCCTGTATCTGAAAGCTCCCGTCCAAACACATCCCGGTCAGGGTTCAGACAGATCTGGACCATCAGTTCTAGCGCTGGTCCTCCCCAGTCGGCGTCTCCTCTGGCCTTGTTCAGGTGTGTCAGGGCCTCGTTCACCTGGTAGCTGTGCCTGAGGTCAAGCATCCCACAAAAAGACTCTCACTCTCTTATAAAGAACATTTAGAACACTTTGAGGACACATTTAGGAATAACAATAAATTGTCCTCTATTAGTTAGTCTAAATTATCACTGAAAGCACAGGAAATGAACTTCACATGAACATGAACTTTACAAAAGACACTTTCTCTTTCCAAAAATTAAGAGAATGTTAGGGTTAATCTCACAAAATCAGTGAAATGCAGTGAAAAGTCATATTTTACTTATAGATAAAATGGGGGAAAAAATTATAATAATAAAATGATATAGCACAAGGATAAAAATTAGGACCATTGTTATGACCATTAGGATACTTTGTAATATTTTCATGAACTTGACACAAAGTACATATTCTTAAAGTACATGTTAAAGTCATATTTTACCTATAAATCAATCAATTAATATATATATTAAGTTGAATATCACAGAATATACAGGTTATATTTCACCTCATCAAAATGATAATTAAGCATAAATTCTTTTTTTAGGGTCATTAACATTTTAGTGGGAATTATTTTGTTACTAAAGTAATTCAAAATATATTAGTAGTCCAATAAATGGTTCATTTTCATTTTCTTTGTTCTGTGTGTGTGTGTGTGTGTGTGTGTGTGTGTGTGTGTGTGTGTGTATATATAAAAATATGTGTGTATGTATATATATATATATATATATATATATATATATATATATATATATTTATATATATATACACACACACAATTTTTATATATATAAAAATTATATAGCACACAAACCGTAGGACAATTTTAGAACCATTAAGAACCATTTTATATTGTTTTCATGAACTTTGACAAAAATATAAAAATGTATAGATTGTGACAAAAACAAATATATAAATCATTTTAAGTCATTTTACCTAGAAAACCAATCGAAAAAAAAAAGTATTAAATAAATAAATATAAGTATACATAAGTAAGTATAAATAAATAAATAAACAAACAAGTATATGTATATGTATATATGTGTGTGTGTGTGTGTGTGTGTATATTTTATATATATATATATATATATATATATATATATATATATATATATATATATATATATATATATATATACACACACACACGCAAAACAAAGAAAATGAAAATGAACCATTTATCGGATTACTAATATATTTTGAATTACTTTAGTACAAAATAAATCCCACAAAAAATGTCAATGACCCTAAAAAAATGTATGCTTAATTATCATTTTGACGAGGTGAAATATAACCTGTATATTCTTTGTGATATTCACCTAATATTTGTAAATAATTAAAGTTCATGAGAAATAAACGTCTTTCATCTTTAATCTTTTCACAAGATTTAAAATCATAGGGGTTATGATATTGTCCACTGACCAGAAGTAAAACCCCTTGCAGTAATTAAAGCCCGGTTCTCTGACCGACAGCGGACAGAACTTCTCACACGCCTTAAAAACAGACTGGGCGTCGTCTAGTTTCCCCATCCTGCGCAGAATGTGCAGAAACTTGGCCATGGCATGAAAGTCGTCTACCGTAAATGGAAACAAGAAAGATGTGTCATATTTAAATATTACAATTGTGTTTGGTCAGAAACTGATATTCAAACCTGGGTTTCGCTCCATTATAGAAGCATAGATCTTGACTGCTTCCTCTTTTTGGTTCTTCCAGAATAATGTGTCAGCCAACAGCTGAGGATAAAACAGAACACACACACATACGTGATCAAATCTCTTGCCATTAATAGCCGAGCATCTCATCAGGAAACCGTTACCATTGAGGCAGCGGTGTGGTTGTGCTGGAGCTGCAGTATCTTCACACACAGTTCCTCGCTACAGTCCAGCTTCTGATGCTCGTAGTGTAACTGAGCCAGATGAAGGAGGATCTGCATGTGGACAGAAACGAGCAGATGTGACATAAAACATTCCCTGCAGATCTCATGACTACTTTGACCGATACAGGCGTTTGAGCTGACTGACCTCTTCATTGTCTGGGCTGTGATGTAAAGCGTCTGTATAGCGTTGTTTGGCCATTTCCAGGTTGCGTTTGAGGTGAAACTCATGTGCCCAGTCACAACAGATGGACGATAACAACTTCCTCTGATCCTCTAATTCAGCTGGATGCTCATTTGTAACACGGCAAACAACTTTTTGCTGGAGATCATGCGCCTGACGGAAGAGCAAAAAGAGACTTATTTGTTTGCACATAATAAACTTGCCTCAACAATGCTAACGGACACGACAGCTGTCACACGCAAAGGCTTGACCACTGCAATACATTTGTTCTTCGTGTCAGAAGTAGCGTGATCGCTCAGCTCCTCCCCTTTATTAAAATAGCCCCTATTGTGAGAATATAAATACTCACAAACCTTTTGCACGACGTCTAGAGCGGACTCGTTCCTGGCCCGCAGCACTTTCACCAGCACTCGTAAAACTTTTACATCATTCATCATTGCAGTCAATGCAGTAGCTGCAAAAGAACAATAGAGAGAACAATACTTTCCGTTTCTCATGGCATTCAGTCATGTTTATTTGAGTTGTAATTACTAGGTTCATGCTCCAAGGCCTTCTCCAGGACCTGCTGGGCTTCCTCCAATCGTTTGAGTTTGAGGAGCAGCTCGGACAGCTCAACACTCAAACAACAGTCCAGCGCGTCGCTCTTCAGAGCCGTCTCATAGTAGCTCACCGCCTGAAACACAAGAGCGAGATTACTAACTAACACTTCCTTTAACTTTTGTTAACCAAGCCACTTGCCTTGTGATATTCATGAGCCTTCACTAAAGCGTGGCCTATTTTCTTGGCTAATGTGTCTTCAGGAGCCATCTTCTCTACTTCTTGGTAGATCTTGACCGCTTCCTCTGGCTTTAAGAACAAGATTTTTTTTGGTTAATAAAGATTTTGTGAGAGGATTTGGTAGTGTGAAGCCTAATGAACATCCCAAAATATATACCTGGTGTATCTTCATGAAGGCATCCGCCAGGAGGATGTTAGTATGAGGTCCTGGAAGCTGCTCGCTTATTTCTCTGAAACATTTTTATCTTAAGATGAACATCCACATGACGTAGAATTCTTTTTTTTTTTACGATATACTAAAGAGGTTTTATTATAGCTTTAGTGTAAAATAATAAAGAGTCAATCTCATGTCATCCATATATCAAAATATTATTTTTTTACATTGTGACATTTTGTAAATTATCCTCAATAGTGATTCTCGTTAGATTTGAATAAATATTTATTCCTCTAAATGCGCTTACACTTCTGTCAATAAAAAAAGATTTTTGTTAATATATTATAAATTAAACAGTAAAAATCAGCTGTAATCAGCATTGAACATCAAATAACAGTAAAGTAAATATTTACATATTCATTTACAGCAGGAAAATAAATATTTCATATGATCATATCCATAATATATACACATGGCCCCATAGTGCATCCTGGGGCCATGTGTTCCCCAGGTAAGCCACGCACACACACCCGGCCATCCACGTGATGTAAAAGAACACGTGATCATCAGACCAGGCCACCTTCTTCCATTGCTCCGTGGTCCAGTTCTGATGCTCACGTGCCACTGTTGGTGCTTTCAGCTCCATACGCAACAAACTGCGATGCTCTGTGTATTCTGACCCCTTTCTATCAGAACCAGCATTAACTTCTTGAGCAATTTGAGCTCCAGTAGCTCGTCTGTTTGATCGGACCACACGGGCCAGCCTTCGCTCCACACGTGCATCAATGAGCCTGGGCCGCCCATGACCCTGTGGCCGGTTCTCCACTGTTCCTTCCTTGGAGCACTTTTGATAGATCCTGACCACTGCAGACCGGGAACACCCCACAAGACCTGCAGTTTTGGAGATGCTCTGACCCAGTCGTCTAGCCATCACAATCTGGCCCTTGTCAAACTCGCTCAAATCCTTACGCTTGCCCATTTTTCCTGCTTCTTACACATCAACTTTGAGGACAAAGTGTTCACTTGCTGCCTAATATATCCCACCCACTAACAGGTGATGAAGAGATCATCAGTGTCTGATCTGTCTACATATATACAAGTCGAGTTCTCACCTGTAACATGCAATGTAAAGCTTCTTGTTTCTTTTCCTCTCTAAGTAAATGTGAGCCATCTTCTCTCGGGCTTGGATGTAGGTTGAGTGAGTAGGCAGAATGTTTCGCAGGATGGCCACGGCAGCGTCCACATCATCTCTCATCAAAGCCAGATCCACATTAGCAAGCATGACACGCGTCTCCTCTGGTGTCCCTTTGAAGAGCACAATGGCGTCTTGCAGAACTTTAGTGGCCTCGTGCTGAAGAAAGAGAAAGACACGGTAGATTATGAGAGCTCAGAAGCGGCTGGATGATTAAAATGTTTGTTGAATCACTTTTGGGTACTCCTTTAAAATCCCATAGGTGAAAGTGCAGACCGGACCTGTTGTCCGTTGAGTCTGAGGGCCTCTGTGAGCTCCATGAACACAGACACTCGCTCACTGTTGGAGACGGGAGACTGCAGCCCCTCTGAGGGCTTTCGGACCCCAGCCATGTTCATGGTGATATTCAGGCACTGGATGGCGTTCTTCAGGTCTCCAGACCTCAGCAGAGCTTGAGCTTTGAGCAGATTGAACTGGAATCGATCTCGAACCTACAGATAAATCACAGACATGAGCTCAAGACATAAACACACAAATACAGGATTCATTCATAAAGAAATTCATACTTTTATTCAGCAAGGACACATTAAAAGTGACAGTAAAGACATTTATAATGTTACAAAAATAAATAAATGCTGTTCTTTTGAACTTTCTATTCATCATAGAATCCTGAAAAATAAAATGTATCACCGTTTCCTCAAAAACATGCACAGTTTTAAACACGGATAATAATCATAAATGTTTCTTGAGCGGCAAATCATCATATTAGAATGATTTCAGAAGGATCATGTGACACTGAAGACTGGAGTAAAGATGCTGAAAACTCACAGGAATAAATTATATTTTATAATGTATCCACATAGAAAACAGCTGTTTTAAATTGTAATAATATTCGATCAAATAAATGCAGCCTGGGTGAGCAGAAAAGACTTTATTTCAAAAACATTTTACTAAACGCATTTCATTGTACTCTGTAACTCAAAGTGCCCCATTTTAACGACCTGAGCACATGGTCTGAAGCACTTAGGGCGTGTCTGAATCCGAGCATGGTCCAAAAGGGTCGTCCCTCGTCTCTTAATGAGTCATGGGTGTGTTTGGGGCGAAAACCTGCAATAAACCAATCAGAGCCTCATCTCCCTTTCCTTTTAAAAGCCAATGCGCTCGCACCATGAGCGCATTCACTATTGACATGAGGAGAGACTGAACGCTTCTCCAGAGAGGAATCCTTTTATTCTTAATATTTAAACCTGTGTGTGTGTGTGTGTTTGCTGCTGCAGGTCCCTGTGTGTGTAATAATCAGAGTGTATGTGTGTGTTGTGCACCGCCTATAGGCTCATATTACTAACACACTCTTTAAATAACACATAAATACTGCACTATTGACTTTAGAGCAGGTGTATGTTGGTCAATGGTCAGTGGTTTTCAGTTCCTCACAATAGCAACGCTCCAACAATGCTCCTGAACACACACACACACCTGGTGTTCAGACCAGACGCCCATGGGTGAACCGATGCGCTAGTGCATTTGATATTTAAACAACGAGGAGCTGGACGTGAACATGAGAACTACGTCAGACTGAAACTAGCAGAACACACTTGCATTGCGCTGGTGTATGATAGGACCCAAAAACTCCTTCCTGATGGTAAATGCATAAAATGGCTTGTTTTGAGCTTCTGCAATTTTCTGACACTCTATATTTCTCCATCAACGTCTATTAAATGTTCTGAAACTTGGCACATCTTTTAGAAAGAACCCTGCCATTTGAATTCTAATGGTCAGAGATATAATAATAGTCATGAAAAACTAGTGGACTTCAAGGAGTAAAACTGTGTATTTCACACAAGAAAAAACAATGTACCTGACTGAACAAAACGCTCAGACTTCACCTCAAAGTTGGCGCTGACTCCGGACTCCAGGCAGCTCAGACACTTGCGGTTGTCTCCGGCGCGCAGGTGCAGTCGGGCCTGCAGAAGGTGGATCTCCGGCACGCTCGGCTCTCTCTCCATGCACAGGTTCAGAAGGTGCTGGGCTGTTCTGTGCTCGCCTGCAGAGGCATTCTGGGATCGTTATCATCAGCTCAGGTGATGCTTTGAAATGTTTCTGTATCTCGACACACTTGCCTAGAAGGAGCTTGACGAAGGCCATATAATAACGGCTCACTGACATGCCAGGAATGGCTTTGATGGTCGTTTCTAAAATCATATTGGCGTGTTTGAGCCAAAATGGTGGAGTTTGTCCAGGAATGAGGAGAAAATCCTGTGAAATCATACAAAACAATAATCCACATCTAATTCCATAAGTAAAAATTAGTGGTGGGCCGTTATCGGCGTTAACGTGAGACTCTTATTGGGCGATAAAAAAAAATATCGCCGTTAATTTATTCTCAAAGTTGGGTTGGGAGCTGGGTCTACACTACGCAAGCTATGATGACTTTCACAGTGATATTTTAGCGCGGATGTATTCCTAGCCGAATTGGACTGTAGGGAGCGAGAACGAGTCTTCGATCCTGCGTGTGTGCTGTGACATTACCACATCAAGCGTGAACGCTGTCTTCTGAACTCGGGTGTGCACCTGCGAACCGTACTCGAGTCCTGACGAGCGTGACTGACGTACTGTAAGCAGAGAGCTGTACATCTCATTTCTGCTCGTCGTCAGCGTTCTTTAGAGCATTTGCAGTACATCCGCGGCAGATAGACGCAAGTGCCAAATACTGAAGCTTTGGTAACAAAACCAACGGTTCAAAAACAAAAATATGAAAAGTTAGGTGAACAACGCTATTCATTCTGCCACCTTCGCTCGGCGTCGTTGCAAGTAAGCAGGGTAAACAGCTTCTGCTCTGATTACGCAAACGCACCCCGGTTTCGGACCCAAAAATACAATATGAACACGGTCCAGGGAGCAATCGAACTCGGGTTCGGTCCAGGCAATCGAACCAAGTGTGAAAGCACCAGTCATTATTTGGGTAGCACACATACTCTGAATGCCTTCATCAGAATTCAAATGAGCCATTTTAATCTAGATTAAAAAAATTAATCTATGCCCACCCCTAGTAAAAAAAAATATATATATATATATATATATATATATAATATATATATATATATATATACTAAATTTTTTTTTTTTTTTTTACATTTGCATTTCATGCTTATGGTGATTATTTTAGCCAAAGTGACTCACAACCTTGATGTTGCTATTGAACTGATATATCGTGAAGGATAAAATACCTGCTTGGACTCCAGGTGCATGCACACTATTTGCAGGAGGAAGTTGAGGTCCAGCATCTGCAGGTATTCCACACCATAAGTTAATCCACGCAGAGCAGAGAAATGGAGCTCTGTGGCATCATTCAGCAGCTGTACCACCGTCTCCTCATCTGCTTTCTGCTTCCTGGCCAAAATGGCCTTCAGCAGAGCAACTTCCTGTTTAATGAAGCATATTTACATCACAGTTACACTAAACTACTAAAGGCTTAATCAGGGCTATTGGTTAATTATTAAACATTTCCTGAAGACGGTCTAATGTCACTACTAAACAATGGCGTTAAAAACTGGTCATAATAAACTTTTTTTTTACCGCTATGTTTCCGAGAGACTCTTGCGCTTCACAGAAGAAGGCGAGCTGTTGTGCGGCTTCCTCAAGCTGATCACACATCAGCTGGCATCTGATCATGCCTATGAACATAACCATATGTTAATGCATTTATATGTATATACTAAAGCAACATTTGAATTGAACAGGATTTAAATGAAGCCTGTTTTGGGACTATTAAGATTTGTAACATTGCAACATTTTTTAAATGGTAATTAAGTCCATGTTACAGGGACTTGTTTTTATTACTGTAATGCCATAATGAAAATAATACACCAACACAATAAGGGGTAACACTTTATTTTACACTTTAAGGTGGCATAGTTACACATTAGTGTACACATACGTACATGTACTTACTATAGTAATAACTGTAAATTATGCAATTACAATTAACTAACCCTAAACCAAACCCTAACCGTAAAGTTAATGTTACTTGTCTGAGTAAGTACAATGTAACTACGCCACCTTAAAATAAAGGGGTTACACTTTATTTTAAGGTGTCTTTCACATATTTAAGTACTGAGTAATATTAAGAAAATACATGCACTTACTATATTAGGATTAGGGTTTGGTTTAGGGTTAGTTGCATGTAATTATGCATAATTTATAGTTATTACTATAGTAACTACATGTAACACATGTAACTGACACTAAAATAAAGGTTAACCCAATAAGGTCCCATTAGTTAATGGATGAACTAACATTAACAATGAGCAAAACATTTGCTACAGTTTTTATCAATGTTTGTTAACATTAGTTATTAGAAATAAAATTGTTCATTGTTAGTTCATGTCAACTCAGGCCCATTAAATACTCTTAACAGACACAACTTTTGATTTTAATAATGGATTAGCAAATGTTGAAATTAACATTAAGATTAATAAATGCTTGAGCTGTTTTTTTTTTTTATAGTTAGTTCATGCAAGTTATTTCTTTCCCCGCCAGCAATTGCCAGCATGTGCATTCTTTTTTTTAATTGACACTGAAATGTGGGTAAGTTTCATTTTTTAAAAAGCAACAATTTGAACAAAAACCTGAGAATTTTTTTTATGTCAAAGACTACAACATACATAAAGCAATGCTTTTATCATGTGTTTCTGTTTCTTTTTCGCCTGTGTTTTGATCAAGCGGCACCTCCCCCAGTTTCTCTTTAAGCCAATACGGAAGTGACTACGGTTAGTTCACCCAAAAATTAAAATTAGCCCATAATTTACTCACCCTCAAGTCATCCTAGGTGTATATGACATTCTTCTTTCAGACGAATAAAATCTGAGTTATATTACAAAATTCCAGGCTAATCCAAGCATTAGAATTGCAGTAATAGTTGCTCTGTTTTTGAAGTCCATCATCATGGGCTAATTTTCATTTTTGGGTGAATTACCCCTTTAAACTGCAATTCATCGACTGGCCACTAGGCTAGAAACCACTACACACCGGCTCTAGAAGGGAGCAGAATCTCATTGAGCTCATGTTAAAATGCCCAACTTTACAGCAGAATAAAACATGTTTACAGCCTGGGACAAATTGTGGTTTTGGTCTATACGGCTAATTTTGCCCTTCATGATGACTGTGAGGGGGGTGAATTTTTTATAACTCATTAGTTTACATTATATAAAGCCTTAAAGTTCTGCATAATTAAGGGTGTGGCCAATTTGAGTGACAGGTGGATTGCCGTTCGTCTGCTGTCTATTAGTCATCACGTCACCTTAGCTCCGCCCACGTCCCGCCTCTTTGCCCATTGTCAGTTATTCGGGAGCGACGCGCGGCCAAGATGGCGACGGCCAGCTCGACTCTACTTTACGCTTCAGAACTGCTCATCAGAATCCTATGGGTGACGTCACGGACACTACGTCCATATTTTTTTTTTACTATCTATGGTTTTGATCCAGAGATCTTTCAGAAGATGTGTAATAGCGCCCCCTACAGTATAACAGTGAAAATGCTGGAAAATTACATCAATGGTGTGTAAAGAGTTAACTAATGTTAACAAATGAAACCTTATTATTAAGTGTTACCAATAATCAGGATAGTGTTTTGTTTTTTTAATGCATACTACAAATACAACCATGGTATATAAATACTTTACAATTAAAAAAAATGCTACATGTTTGCAAACTGAATTCATCTTCCACCCTGCTAAGACTATTTTCCTGTTGATTTTGGGATGAAATATGACCCAGACATTGCATCAGAGTTCTGTAAAGTGATGATAATATTGCTGCCTGGATGTGATGTGATTTGATACTGTACCTACTAATGCTGATGTGCATTTAGGGTCTGATTTCAGTGCTGTGGAGTAGCATTTATGGGCATCTTTATTCTTATCCTGGAGATTGAGCAGATAGCCGAGCTCACAGAGGACATCAGACGCCACTGGTGCACGTGATGACACCCGGCGCACAAACACAGTCAACATCTGCAGGATCTCTGTGTTGTGCCCACACTGCAGTTAGGAAGAAATGTTTAGTTTTCTGCTGTGGATAGAGACTATACTCTAATAATGAGGATGGATAGATTCGTCTTGAGCCAGTGGAACAAGCTCCAAAACAAAAATAAATAGCTCCGAAATGACCCAAGGGCAAGAAGTATCATGGAAACACACACTTAGGGATGCAAAACCCCCAGTGAGGATGGTGTGTTCAGGGCTAAAGTGGTAATAAACAAGCCTGGTCTATTAACATATTAGCACTAACAGTGTGTAAAGGGACACAGGATGTTTTATGTTGAGAGTGATACGCACCAGTCGGCTGATGAGTGCTGTGATCTCCAGATGCAGGATGGGATTACTGGGCTCAGACAGCTCTACAGCATTCATTAAAGACTGAAGACGCTCTTTCACCTGAAATACACAATGGAATAAAATTTGCATAAAAAAGGAAAGGAAAAAGGAAGCTTTTTAAAAAAACAAATGTAAAATGGTCACATTCTTAGGGTACGTTTACACGACAATTATGCGTTTTTGCGTCACAACAACATTGTCAAAACGATCCCTGTTAACATGACGAAAATGACAAAAACGCTGTATTCTGCTGCCTGGCCAGTAGGTGGCGATGTCACTTTGTAAAGAAACACAGCACGCCTATACACTGAACACGTAACGCATGATGTCACAGTTTGCACCAATTTGCATGTATGTATAGTTTACACTGAGATGTGTAAATGAACGGCCAAAATGCATTAAAAGTTTTCCGTTCATAGTTGAAAATTGAGTTGGCTCAAGCCATTTTTCGCAAATTATCACAGTTGGTTGCAGCACGTAAGTGGAGTAGTTGAGGCAGGATCTATAAGCAGCAATCACTTTACGAATCTTGGAAATGGTCTTGAGAAAAACAGTCACACTTGTATTGTTTGCGGTTAGAAATGAAGAGATGAACTGCACCCAAAACAACTCTCACTGTAAGCGTTCGCACCTTTGCAAGATGGCTCTGTCTGCATACACATAATGTACTGTCTTTATAAAGCATCTTCTTATTAAACTGTTTGTACACTTACACCGTTCTCAATGCTTCAGTTTGCATGTAGGGACCCTCATTATGCTAGCGTGTTAGTGTGAGGCTATTTTGAGCCTTGTTAGTGGTGTTAACGAGGGATTTAATTGTACGTATTCTGTGCCCCATAAACTAGCATTATAAGATAATCGGTTTCAAGATATAAAACTCTTTACATTCGATTTCCATGAAAACGCTTCCCAGAGAACGATCTGATCGGTAACCATGTGTTAATTACCCCTAGGTTTATTTTTCACCGGAGTTGTACTTTAATAAACAATGTAATAATTATAAACATTTTCATTTAGTTTTGTCAATTTTCATTTGAATAAAAAGAAACAGAATTACCATCTCCATATTTCCATCCTTAGCCGCAGCAACGACAGTCATCATTTGAAGAGCTTTCAGATCATGCCCGTCTCTCTCCAGAACTCTGCACATTTCAACCAAACTCACTGAATAACATCTAAAACCATCTATTCCAATAAAAGCTCAGAAGAGCACACACACCTCCGGGCGACCTCCTCCGTTTGATCCCAGTCACGCAGAGACAGGAACACCTTCATCTTCATGACGAGCGCCGGGATGAAGTCCGGATGAGAGACTCTGATCTGATTGGCGATGTCAAGAGCGCTCTTCACATTCTGCTTCGCCATGAAGAACTCGATCTGCACGGCAAAGAAACGGTTTACGCCCTGTTGGATTCAAAATAAAGCATCCGTTAGTTTCTAAAGACGTTTTACTTTTCCCATGAGTCCAAATAAGTTTCCCGTGTCCTGAACGCCACTGTCAAAGTAACGTATGGCCTGATGTCTGTCCTCTTCCGTGTCAGAGGTCAACACGATCCAGCCCTTCAGAATAAGCCCCTGTTGATAAAGAAAAACAACTCATGAACTGGCCTTGTGTTTAATGCGTTTGAATGCAATATAGCATGTGATTCTCATGCTAAACATGGCCAGAATTACAAAAAAACGTATGACGGAGTATTCCGGTGCCAAATATACTCCTTCAGGATTCAAACAAGTTTCTGAGTTTTTTTCAAGTATGGGCCTGTATGATGTCATAATAGGCGGAATTGCTTGTATGGGCATCAGCTTCCCAAATAACCCAGCGTAAGGGGAACAGTGGATGAAGTGTGTGTTTCCGGAGTTCTGCAAGTGTGTGTGTGTGTGTGTTTTGCATAAGTGCATATAATGTGAACAACCCAAATGTATTGTGTGTGTGTGTGTGTGTGTGTGTGTGTTTTGTTGGCAATCGGCATGTAAGTGCATATAATGTGAACAACCCCAACGTATAGTGTGTGTGTGTGTGTGTGTGTGTGTGTGTTTTGTTGGCAATCGGCATGTAAGTGCATATAATGTGAACAACCCCAACGTATAGTGTGTGTGTGTGTGTGTGTGTGTGTTTTGTTGGCAATCGGCGTGTAAGTGCATATAATGTGAACAACCCCAACGTATAGTGTGTGTGTGTGTGTGTGTTTTGTTGGCAATCGGCACGTAAGTGCATATAATGTGAACAACCCCAACGTATAGTGTGCGTGTGTTTTGTTGGCAATCGGCATGTAAGTGCATATAATGTGAACAACCCCAACGTATAGTGTGTGTGTGTGTTTTGTTGGCAATCGGCGTATAAGCGCATATAATGTGAACAAGACCAACGTATATGTGTGTGTGTGTGTGTGTGTGTGTGTGTGTGTCTCTTTAGCTCCGCCCACTGCACACCTCCACAGACTCGGCTGTTTTCTTAAAAAATTGGTACAGTGTATCTGTCTTTTACTAATATGATAAACTAAAGACTTTTGTGAGATATGAAGGATCAACACTACTCTATAGATACTCCAGATTAACACGAGACTGGCAGAAACCACGGCATGTTAAAGACCCCCTCCCCTTTAAGGTCTTTAACATGCCGTACAAACCTCTGGTGACGTATCCGAGAGCTTCTGCATCCTCTTGATGCATGTCCTGGCTTTGTGGTTGAGCTCCAGGATCCAGTAAAGCAGCGCCGCGTAATACAGAGCTCTGTCACTGGCTGTGGATCCGGACAGCTTCAGGTCAGAGTTCAGCTCATTCACAGCATCTCGATCTGATGTGGATACAGAGTGACACAGACTGCCCATGAATCAACGTTTCATTCATCAGTCGTTCAGTTCAGTGTAAGTACAGAGCGGCAGGGTCAGAGTTACCAATGGTTTCACAGCGCTTGTGTGCATAAACGAGAGCTACTGTTGAGCACAGAGACAGATGTGGATGAGCTTTCAGCTGGACGAGCTCTCGCAAAGCCTCTTGTATGCGACCTGCAAAGTATGTGCATGAACCTTCATCATCATCATCGTCAATATCACTGTCAGCAGTTGCCATATAGTATTTTACCTTGATAATCATCAACTATCATAAATACATAAAAACGGGAAGTAGGGAAAATGGAAACACTCTGCAAAATAAGTTCTTAATAGACCTTATTCAGAGCGGCGCCATGACAGGTATGGAAGAGAGGCTGTGAGGGATTATAGACGTCCCGTGTTTTCAATGGCATCCGCTGTAAAAAGCTATGGAAGCGTGTTTCCACCACAGAATAAAAAATAAAAAGGGACTTTTTATCTCACAATTCTGACTTTTTTTTCTTGCAATTACGAGGTTACATCTTGCAATTCTGGCTTTATAACAGACAAATCTGAATTTGTAACTCACAACTGCGATATAAGTCAGAATGAAAATAGTATGTATTTTTTCCAAATTCTTTTTCCCAAGTCTTTTGATTCCCCGGAATTTCCAATTTGAGAAAATAAGTCATTATTATGAGATATAAACTCGCAATTATCAGAATTGTGAGTTTATATACGCAATTATGGCTTTATAACGTGCAATTCTGACTTTTTTCTTGCAACTGCGACTTTATATCACCCAATTCTGACTTAGTAACACACAACTGCATTATAAAGTAAGACTTTATCGCTCACAATTCTGAGAAAAGAAGCCAGAATTGCGAGAAAGTCAGAATTTTGAGATATAATCTCGCAATTGCAAGAAAAAAGTCAGAATTGAACTTTATATTAAGCACTTCTGAGGAAAAAAAAGTTGCAAATGCGTGTTATAAAGTCAGAATTGCAAGATATAGTCAAGATTACGAGATATAAAATCACAATTGAGAGAAAAAAGTCAGAATTGCAAGTTTAAATCACCCAAATCTGACTTTGTAACTCACAATTACGTTATAAATAAGTAAGTATTTTTTTCCCATTCATTTTCCCAAGCCTTGTTATAACTGAGTAATAAACTCAAAATGACTTATTAAAATAGTCGTCAGAATTGCGTGATAAAGTCAGAATTGCCTATATAAATATGAACTTTATTACGCAATTCTAAGGTGTTATAAAGTCAGAATTGCATGATATAGTAATAGGATTACAAGATATAAACTCGCAATTGCAAAAAAAGTCGCAATTGTGTGTTATAAGGTCAAAATTGCGAGATATAGTAAGAATTATGAGATATAAACTCGCAAATGTCAGAATTGTGAGTTTATATACGCAATTCTGGCTTTATAACTTGCAATTCTGACTATATCACCCAATTCTAACGTTGTAACTCACAACTGCAAGTTATAAAGTCAGAATGACTTAATAGTATTTTTTCCAAATTCTTTTTCCCCAAGCCTTTTCATTCCCCTGCAATTTCCAATTATGAGAAAAAAGTTGCAATTGCATGTTATAAAGTCAGAATTGCTTGATAAAGACTTTATAACTCACAATTCTCACTTTATATTTGCGAGATAAAAAGTCGCAGTTATCTTTAAAATGTTTGTCAGGAGTTTTCTGTCTATTTAAATTTCTTGGCAATATATTTTTGCATTATTTCATCAGCAGAACAATCCAAAAAAACATTTAATAATAGTACAACCAATTGAAGAGATGAATGTCTATCCCTCACAGCCTCGCTTTCATTCCCGCTTAAAATCAAAGATGGCGCTGCTGTCAATAAGGTCCACTGGCACTCCATGAGAACCGTCCATAAAACCTTTTCATTGCGGAAAAAAAAATATTTATGGAGAGAAAGGGGGTAAAATGCTCTTCATACTAAGAAAAATGGTTCTTTTGAAATTCTTCTATGGTATCGCTCCCTTTCTGGAACCTTTATTTTTTTAACGATATGTTAATAAAGTCAAACTTTAGCCTACCTTCCATCAGAGTTGCGAAAGCTTTGAAGAACCGGAGCACTGGATCATTATTATACAACTTTAAATTCTTCACAGCTGTATTTATGGCATGTCTGAAGCATTTCTCCCTCATATAATATATAATTAACGGCTGTTAAAGAAAACATCAGTTATTGCCATTAAAAATACGATTTAAAAAAAAGATCGAACATATGAAATGAAAACTTACCAAACACATCTGATCGTTTTCTGACATATTTTATCCGGATAATTAAACAAATTCACCTTATAATAACGTTAGCGGCATCAAAACAGCACCTGAGATTTAAAATAACGGAAATCTGCAGTCGATAGACACCTGCACAGGAATAATAATCACACACAGACACAGTCGCCGCCTGTGTACTCTATTCCTAGCGATCTTCTAAGATTGATTACTCATGTCTGTTTAACCGAAACAAAAACAATAGGGTGACGAATTATTTTAATATATTTTTGTGTGTGTGTTTATTTGTAACCCATACGGTTATATTTCGTTTTCGTCTTGTTAATGTTTGCTTTAATAAAGTAGAAAGAGTTGTTTAAAAAAAAAAGTGAACGGATGAATCGCCTTCGCCTACTATGGCGAAGGCATGACGTCAAGATTCGCTCAGACAGAGTAACGTGATTGGCTAAATGCAGGCATTCTAATGAATATTAATGAGTAGCTTCAGGAAGGTTACCAAGCACCGTCCACATGTACTAATCAATATTCATGAGCAGAGCTTGGCTGTAGTAGGATTGTTGTTGGTACACCGGCTGTCCTCCGCAGTTCATGATGGGTTTGATCCAGAGTGTGTTTGCTGCAGAGGGCGGATATCACGTGCACGCGGTGAGTGCGACATTAACAGCTGTTTTAGTCATTATATTGCGTTTAGTTAGACATCGAGTCTGATGGGTCAGCAGTTAACATGGTTTGACAAAGTAAATAACATACGACCTAAAGATTTGTCAAGCGTGTCCTAGTGTCACAGCATTGAAAAATACAAAATTCCCTCGAATTCTGTTTATTAGAGTAATAATCGGAATATTGTCACTTGGAAAAATAGAGCTCTTCAAATCCTAAATTATTTTCCTTTAAGATTTCTGGATCGGTTCCAAATTATGGCACATACAAATATTTTTTTTCAATTTAAGTATGACAGTTTTCTTAATATGACTCATATGTGTGTGCTGTGCATAATTATTATATATAAGTACACACACATGCATGTGTATATTTCTTAAATATATACATGAATCATGAATGTGTGTTTATATATACATAATAATTAAACACAGCACACACGCATGTATTATATAAACAGACTTTTATTTTAGATGTGATTAATCGATTTGACAGAACTAATCCAAACATTCTTAAATCAAGATACATTTACTTGAGAAGCAAAATGTGTTTAGATATTAAATCTTCCAATAAAATTTATTAAAAGTGAGTTTATGATTAAAACAAAAAAAATATCTGTCCATGGGATAAAATAAATAAACTTGTTTTGTCTTTGAATTAAAGTCAGCATGAAACAGAAGTTTAGATCATCTTTTTCTTCTCTATTGAATGACCAAGTGAAATGCTTCTCAAACAAGAACAAATGTAGGGCGGGGCTTGAGTGTGTCTGTGGGGAATTGATTGGACGGTTGTGGTTTGCTATTGGCTGATCTCATGTGAGTGACAGGTTGCCCCGCCCTCGTCATCAGAGAAGAGATTAAGGTATTCTGATTCAAGATGATTAAAATCAGAATATTGTCACTTGGGGACTTAAAAACCTAAATGATTTTCCTTTAAGAAGAGTTCTGGATCAGTTCCAAATTATGGCACATACAAATATAATAGTGTTTTTAATTTAAGTTTGACATCATTTTCTTAATAAGACTAAAAATTTCGACTTGTGTCAATTTCATCATAATTCTGCTTTACAGAAGGATCATGGTCTCTTCAATATTATTCCGCTTTAATTCCCAGATCCAGGAGAATTCTCCAGCGGAGCGAGCCGGCCTGGAGCCCTTCTTTGATTTTATTTTGTCTGTTGGACACACCAGACTGGTGAGATCTAAACTCCTAACTTCAGACGCGTGTTACTCTAAAAATGATGAGTCAGAACAGGAAGTCACAAATCATGATGATCATTTGAACTACTTGCATGCTTTATGCTCTGATCTGATGTCAAACCTGTGACCTGTGAGCCTAATGCATACGTGTGTGTGATCAGAATAAAGAAAGCAGCACGCTGAAAGACCTCCTGAAGGCGAATGTGGAGAAGCCTGTGAAGCTGGAGGTGTACAGCAGTAAAGTGATGAGGATTCGAGAGCTGCAGGTCGTGCCCAGTAACATGTGGGGCGGTCAGGGCTTACTTGGGGCCAGCGTTAAGTTCTGCTCTTTCCAAGGGGCTAATCACAACGTCTGGCATGTGTTGGTGAGCTGCTTTTTATTATTTAAAGCCATTAAATTAGTCCAAAAGTCTCAGACCCTATTGCAAATTAATCACTTTTTAAAATTATACACTCACACATACTCACTCACTCACACCTCACATAGTCACTCACTCACTCACACCTCACATAGTCACTCACTCACTCACTCACTCACTCACTCACTCACTCACTCACTCACTCACTCACCACTCACTCACTCACTCACCACTCACCACTCACCACCACCACTCACTCACTCACTCACCACCACTCACTCACTCACCACCACCACTCACTCACTCACCACCACTCACCACCACCACCACCACCACCACTCACCACTCACCACTCACTCACTCACTCACCACTCACTCACTCACCACCACTCACTCACCACCACTCACCACTCACCACCACCACCACTCACCACTCACCACCACCACCACCACTCACCACCACTCACCACCACCACTCACTCACTCACCACCACCACTCACCACTCACTCACTCACTCACCACCACCACCACTCACCACTCACCACTCACCTCACTCACCACTCACTCACTCTCACTCACTCACTCACTCACTCACTCACTCTCATATACTCACTCTCACTCACTCACAAGAACAAATGTAGGGCGGGGCTTGATTTTGTCTGTGGGGAATTGATTAGATGAAGTTATTCTGATTCAAGATTATTAAAATAATAATGATGTGCACTGATAAATCACTTAGAATAAGCACTGCAATGATCATGGTGACTAAGACTTCTGGGCTGCACTGTATGTGTTCATTTGGGAAAGATGTTGTTTGTTTAATTGGTTTTGATTGGCTTCCTTTTAGGATGTGGAACCGAACTCTCCTGCTGAACTGGCTGGACTGAAGCCTTATTCAGACTACATTGTTGGCGCAGATCAGGTGTTGCAGGAAGTAAGATTTGTAATCAAGCTATTCAAAGCTGGTTTGGTAAAGAATCAAACTCGCTACTCCCCAAAGACTGCATTTGATATGAATAAAAAGGTGAAATGACTCCTCACTGCCTGTGAATGTTTGCAGTCAGAGGATTTCTTTTCTCTGATCGAGGCGTCGGAGGGAAAGGTGTTGAAGCTGCTGGTGTATAACACACGGTGTGACCGCTGTAGGGAAGTGATGATCACTCCTAACGGAGCCTGGGGCGGAGAGGGAAGGTTCGTCCAGCAGCCGTTTGATGCTTCTTCATTTTACATCACTTTGAAGCAGCACCTTTTGTTCTAATGTTTTGTAACTTTTGTCATGCACATCATTCAATAACCATAGAAGATTACATTTTAAAGTGCCCCTAATATGTTATTTTAAAGGTCTCAGATGGCTCAGTCTTCTGTGATTGGTCAGAATCCAAACACTCATTATCATATCAATGATACGAACAGTAACGATGGTGAGGGTTTTCCTGTCTCAATCTCATCAGAGTGGCTTTGCTTCGGCAGTAGAAACAGAGCAACACAACACCAACCAAACTCTTCCAGTCTCAGATTAAACTACAGTGTGTGAGGGCGGGGCAAAGAGATGCTGCTCAGCCAATCACGACCAGAGGATGGCATTATGCTAATGAGTTACAAACCTACATAGGTTCAGCAGGAAGTGAGACTGGGATTACTAATGACTCGTGTCAGTTCAGAATTGATCTTTTAAACTTTGCAGACCTTTTACATTCACAAACAGCTGTATTATATATATTATACACTGCATGAAAGATCATATCCCATAAAGCATATTAGGTGCACTATATATTTGTACTCACGCATGTCCTGTGTGTTCTTTCAGTCTTGGTTGTGGCGTGGGGTTTGGGTACCTGCATCGTATCCCCATGCGCCCGTTCGCATCAGATCAACCCCAGAATGCATCTGCGCCATCTGGAAACCAAGAGGACAAACGCTGGTCTGAGGTAGATGCACAGATCTCACAGTATACATCTCCAGCTCCCATTCCACTCAGTAATAATCTTTAAGAAAATGTATATATATAGGACAGTAAAAATTTAGATCAGGCTTTAACATTTATATTTTATAAAATATATTCTTTGTAAGATTCCCCATCATAATGTGTATTGTATAGAGGCTTGTTTCCACCATAGAATTAAAAAAACTCTCACAATTGACATAATTCTCACAAGTTTAAACCTCACAAATCTGAGGAAAAAGTCTGAATTGCATTTCTATATATTTTTTAGCAAATGCAAGTTATAAACGTACTTTTCTCTCTGTCTCTTCTTGAACTCGCAATTTAAAAACAGTAAATGTGTCTTTTCTCTCACAATTCTGACATTTTTTCATAATTCTGAGTCTGAATTGCCAAGTATGACTATAATATATAATAATTATGATGACTATAAGTGATATGACTATTATATAATTATGACTTCTTATTTTGCAATAAAAATTTAATTTTTTGATATAAACTCACGATTAAAAAAAGTTAATTGTGACTTCTCACAATTCGAGAAAAACGAGAATTATAAAATATTAAAATCACAATTCTGACATTTTCCACGCAATTTCTCGACTTTTTTCCCTCTTTTTGCAAAAAAATCTGAATTTTTATATAAACTTGACATCTCAATTCTGACAGTCCGAACTACGAAATATAAACGAACAATTCTGACATTTTCTTGCAATTTTGAGTTTATAAAAATCGCAAATTCGGACTTTGTTCTCTTTTTCAAAAAAAAAAAAGTCAAACTTTTTAGACAAACTCGGATCGAAAAAAAAAAATTGTGATTTTTATTCCACAATTCGGGGTTTATAGTCTCACAAGTCTGAGAAAGTTTGAATTGCGAAATATAAACTCATAATTCTGACACTCTCACACTTGCGAGTTATAAACAGACTTTTTTCTCTTTTTGCAGGAAAAGTCAGAATTGCGAGATAAACTTGCAATTGACCCTTCGCTAAGCCACGCCCAAAAACCACTACAAGCTTGTCAGGCATAGCAACAGTAACTAAGGAGGGCGGGGCTTAGCGAAGGGTCAATTGTGAAAAGAACTCTTTTTAGTAGCCTTTTATTTAGTTCTATGGCGGAAACAAGATTCTGAAGTGTTGTATTAACTCTACACGCTAAATAAAGGTGAAATAATGTTTTAATTACGAGTCTGATTCCAGTCATTGTTAGACGAGCTGGAGCGTGGCGTGACGGCAGATGCTGCTGATGGATTCAGTTCAGCATCACACCACAGATCTCCAGGTGGGTTGGATGAGCATATGCCACTTCAAATCATGCTACTAACACATATAAACATAATCAGAACAATCTCATATGGTAGCAAATAGTGGTGATATACCCACAGAATATATTGAACACATCAACTTTACAATGCAAAATTATTACTATTATTATTTTTATTGTTGTATGAACGCACACTGTGCCATCATGGTGGTTTAAGCCCATCAGTGATGCTCAACAATGCTAGCTTACGACTGCCTTAAACTCATCTAAATACTTGTATAAAATTGACAAAGCTGCTGTCACTTTAAGGCCGAATGCACAGATCCAATACACTGATCCACATCCCATATTCTCCCAACCTGGGCCATCTGACCAATCAGAGGAGAGTAGACCGATCGTAACAGACTGGGCCATCTGACCAATCAGAGCAAAGTAGACCAATCACAACAGACTGGACCATCTGACCAATCAGAGCAGAGTCGACCAATCACAACAGACTGAGCAATCTGACCAATCAGAGCAGAGTCGACCAATCACAACAGACTGAGTCGTCTGACCAATCAGAGCAGAGTCGACCAATCACAACAGACTGAGCAATCTGACCAATCAGAGCAGAGTCGACCAATCACAACAGACTGGGCAATCTGACCAATCAGAGCACAGTAGACCAATCACAACAGACTGAGCAATCTGACCAATCAGAGCAGAGTCGACCAATCACAACAGACTGGGCCATCTGACCAATCAGAGCAGAGTTGACCAATCACAACAGACTGAGCCATCTGACCAATCAGAGCAGAGTAGACCAATCACAACAGACTGGGCCATCTGACCAATCAGAGCAGAGTAGACCAATCACAACAGACTGGGCCATCTGACCAATCAGAGCAGAGCAGGCTCTCAGAGAGGCGGGGTTTAGAGAGTCTGAATCTTCAAACGAGGCGTTTCAGACACTAAGAAAAAAGTTGATGCTGCAGTGAATAATATTATGAAAAATGAATGTGTCCTCCAGCTCATCAGTGTTCAAAAATGCTGGAAAATCATTGAACTTCACGACACGTGTCCCTACAAGAGTGATCACTGATAGGCCGTCTGCAAAAACAACTAGACACGATATTTGTCTTTCAAATGTAGTGAAGTTAAAGTCATACCTTAGTAAAGTACAGATACTCAAACAGTGTGCTTAAGTAAATGTTCTTAGTTACATTCCACCTCCGAGTGATCAAAACCAGTTTCTGTTGACAGACACGTTTGAGACGACGGCTCAGGATCTCTCCAGGCGTTTGGATTTATCCACTTCAGACGGCACTTCCTGTTTGACAGCGACTGATGATGATGATGATGATGGTGTCTGCAGCTGTGAGGACGTGTCTGCTTTAAGTAAGCATCACAATACCTTTAAAACCAGTGTTTGTGTGTCCTCCGCTCACGTGCCACATTCTCCCCTCGTGAAGGTCGCTCTGAAGACAGCGTGCGGATCTCGACAGCGGCCCAGGAGGAGGATTCAGGGATCTGCGGTGATCAGACAACACCCGTGATCTTAAACATGGAGCTGAAGGAGGACGAGGATGACACATCTACATGAGTATGAGCCTCACAGAGTTTCATGAGGGCCTCCTCAGGGTGGCGTAAGGGCTCGATCACAGGAGGTTCAGTTCATGAATTCTGCTGAAGCGCCGGAGAACTTTCACTGCTGTTGTAGAGCGCAGACATGCAAGATCGCACAGAAAAACATGCTTTAAAGATGTTTGCACACGTATAAAATACTGAGAAACTACATGATCATCTGTTATAGCGTCAATATCATAATGAAATGTCTATAGTGTGTTTCACCCCAAAACTAGTTTGGAGGTTTTTGAAAGAGTCTCACCAAAGCTGCTTTTATTTGATCAAAAATAGAGTAAAAATGTGAAATATTATTCTAATGTAGATCAGCTGTTCTCTGTGTGAATATATAGTGCAGTGTGATTTATTCCTGAATTTATCATCATTACTCCAGTCTTCAGTGTCACATGATCCTTCACTAATCACTCAATATGAGGATCTGATGCTCAACACACATTTATGATTATTATCAGTGATGAAAACGGTCATATTTGTGTGGAAACTGATGCATTTTGATTCACAGGATTCTTTGATCAATAAAAAGTCCAGCATTTATTTTAATTTAATGTCTTTAATGACACAATTTCCTTATTTTTTTAAGGTAGTGTCTCTCAATATTTAAGTGTAATTAACCATATAGAACACAAATATTTACCTAATAATACTGTATTTATTTTTAAATGCATGCAAAATGTCATGCGAAAGCTTGAATGAAAGAATCACTGAATCAGAGTTAAATTGATTCAGTTAAACAAACAAATTCATGGAGCATTTTTTTATCTTTTTTGTTTTAGTCTAATGATATTTAATAGTCAAACTTAGATTAACATTGCTTGCGATATACATAAGCAAAATAACCACACAATATATATATTCCACTGTATATAAACTACAATATATATACTCCACTGTATATTAACTACAATATATATATACTCCACTGTATATTAACTACAATACATATACTCCACTGTATATTAACTACAATATATATATACTCCACTGTATATTAACTACAATACATATACTCCACTGTATATTAACTACAATATATATATTCCACTGTATATTAACTACAATATATATATACTCCACTGTATATAAACTACAATACATATACTCCACTGTATATTAACTACAATATATATATACTCCACTGTATATAAACTACAATACATATACTCCACTGTATATTAACTACAATATATATATACTCCACTGTATATTAACTACAATATATATATACTCCACTGTATATTAACTACAATATATATATACTCCACTGTATATTAACTACAATATATATATACTCCACTGTATATTAACTACAATATATATATACTCCACTGTATATTAACTACATTACATATACTCCACTGTATATTAACTACAATATATACATACTCCACTGTATATTAACTACAATACATATACTCCACTGTATATTAACTACAATATATATATTCCACTGTATATTAACTACAATACATATACTCCACTGTATATTAACTACAATATATATATACTCCACTGTATATTAACTACAATATATATATACTCCACTGAGGTTTGGGTTCGTGGGGATTTTTTGTTTTGTTTGTTTTTAAAAGCCTTTCATGCTCACCAAATCTGCATTTATTTGATCAAAAATAAAGTAAAAATGTGAAATATTGTTCTAATGTAGATCAGCTGTTCTCTGTGTGAATATATAGTGCAGTGTGATTTATTCCTGTGATCAAAGCTGAATTTATCATCATTACTCCAGTCTTCAGTGTCACATGACCCTTCACTCATCACTCAAAGATTATTTCTTCTTATCATCAATGTTGAAATGTGTTAGCTGCTTAATTATTATTTAGTTATTTTTGGAGGAAATCATGATACATTGCCATTCAAAATGGAGTAAAAAAAAACTAAAAAGAAAGAAATTAATACTTTTATTTAGCAAAGGCACATTAAACAAGAGATTAATGAAATTCATAAATATTACAAAAAAGTACTATTTCAAATAATGCTGTTCTTTTGAACTTTCTATTCATCAAAGAATCCTGAAACACACACATTTATCAGTTTCTTCAAAAACATGAACAGTTTTCAACACTGATAAATACGCAGGCCACAAGAAGTAATTCGATGGTTTTTATTTTTTTTGTGATCATTTTTACCCGGGACATGCTAGCTGGCAACATAGGATTCCATTCATTATGCTAAGCTAAGCTAGCGATGATGAGAATACCTTACGACCCCACCGTCTGAATAGGGCTTTGGTGAGCAGAAGAGACTCTCAATGTTTCTGAACTGCATTAAATTGCTGTAGTTTTTGTCATTATTTTCATTGGTGATTGTATGTAATACAGTAATATCTCAGGAAAGCGGATGAAGCTCATTGTCATGAATGTGTTGGACTAATATATATATATATATTATATATATACACACACTGCAGAAATGTTTCAATAAAGTTGCAAGAGTAAATTTAGAAGTGAAATTGAATCAGACTTGAATTCATTCTCCGTTATAATAAAAGGGCAAGAGGATCTGAACACAAACATGCATCAGTCACATGATGAACACAAACATTCAACGCTTACCTCGGAAATATTGACACATACAAACGCACACGCCTGTTATCCGCTTCTGAAAAAATGAGAAATACACAGAAGTTTAATATACACCAACAGAGGATGCACAACATTAGCCGAGTGTAATTAAAGCACTGACCTAATGTATGGCGAGCTCTTCATCAGGATAAATCACACAAATGAGGTCAAGAAGGATATAATACATTTCAGTTTATTTCAGTTCTTTAATAACCAGATGAGCCTGTAAAAGCAGATCTCTAGTAAACATCAGGAGGACGTTACGCAGGATCTCATTCACACACACACACCCGGATCAAGAAAAACTCATTCATTATTGGTTCATTTATTAAGCTGTTATTTACCCAAAATATACTGCATATAATTACAATTAACACCGGAAGCTTAAATACAGGGGGTGGAGACGCTCAGTTCAGTTTCTGATGGGCTTCTTTTACTATAATTATCATCTAATTCGTCTTTAAGACCAAATATATACATTAATACATTTTGAACACTGTGCAAATCTTTGTATGATTGACAAACGTTTGCAGAACTTGCATAAAAGTAATCCTTCAATAGTTCATATATATATATATATTTATTAATTTTAGTGTATTTCCCTGTCCATGCACAGGAAGAGAACACGAGAATAATTCATCCAAAAATGCATTTCTAAACCGATATGCTGTTATTATTCATGCAGGTCTTTTCCATATAACCACAGCATACGTTTCATAATTCAAAACTCAACAAATGCACGAGAATCTTCAATTTTGGGAGAATTATTCCTTTTGTTTATAAAACCAATACCGCTTCTGTCTACACTTCCGTCATCGTATTTGACATGAAAAAGCACCTTTTTTTTGAAGATACCGTACATTTTCTTTAAAAAAGAAAAAGTAAATAAAAACCTCCTAATCTCCAACTCGAGTTCAAGTTGACTACAAAATAATTACAGTATATGTACAAACATGGACGCACTGATGATCGCAGCACGCTAGCGAGAGAGATGCATCATGGGAAACCGCGATCTTGGGCGTTCGTGATTGTTTTAGACCAGCTCCAGACGCGATCCTCAGCTTTCGGGTTTTCCGGTCGGGATTTGATGACGTCATTGGCAACAAACACATCACTGGAATGTTAAATGAGAAGAGAGGCGGGCAAAAAAACTAAAAACGAAGCAACTCGAGCAGTCTGTATGGCATCCGTCCAGAGGGAATTCATGCCAAGAGAAAAGAAGAGACGGACAGGAAACTCAAACTCCCGTCTTTGAGCCACCCGTGAGCGTTTCTCCAGGAAGTGCAGGTGAGCGTGTGCTTTGAATGTGAAGTGTTTATGAACGGATCCGCCGCGGGACCTCACGTGGATTTCTGCCGGTAGTGAAGCGTCAGGTCTCCGCCGCTTTTCCAGATGAAGTGCTTCACCGTCCGCAGGTCCATGTTGGGATCCAGAACCTTCCGAAGGAAAACAACATCACGTCAGAGAGACGCATTCGCTGACACATGCAACAGTATTACTGACGTCCTAGTTAATACTAAAATGTAAAAATATAAGAATACCAATTTCTGTATAACATCAGCAAAATAAACTCTGTCTCTGTGAACTGGATCTGTACAGTGACTGTTTACTAGAATAACTAGTATACAATATTTTACTAAAATATTTATAATATAAATATTAAAATATAAATACAAAGTTTAAATATAAATATTATAATATTTATCACCCAGCAATGTCTTCAAAGTTGGATATATAGTACATCACTTTATCTGCATATATTCAGCACATTAATATAATGTGTGTGTGTGTGTGTGTGTGTGTGTACACAGGAGCATTGTTGGAGCGTTGCTATTGTGAGGAACTGAAAACTACTGGCAACTGATCAACACACACCTGCTCTAAAGTCAATAGTGCAGTGTGTGTGTGTTATTTAAAGGGTGTGTTAGTAATATGAGCCTATAGGCGGACGTACACTCTGATTATTACACACACAGGGACGCACAACACACACACAGGTTTAAATATTAAGAATAAAAGGATTCCTCTCTGGAGAAGCGTTCAGTCTCTCCTCATGTCAATAGTGAATCCGCTCATGGTGCGAGCGCATTGGCTTTTAAAGGGAAAGGGAGATGAGGCTCTGATTGGTTTATTGCAGGTTACGCCCCAAACACACCCATGACTCATTAAGAGATACGGAACAACCCTTTTGGATCAAGTACCGGGCACGCCGACCGTTTTCATCGTTAAACTAGCAAAAGTGGATTCGGACATGCCCTAAGTGCTTCAGACCATGAGCTCAGATCAGTAAAATAGAGACAGAGCAACGCGCGTCATAATCTGAAAGCCACGCCCACCGAGGGGGAAAACATACCAACCATTGACTTTGTATTGCGTGAAGCGCCTCCTTGTAATTTCGGACTTATAACAAAAAACGAACAATGTCTAAAAGCTGAAATGTGACAAGGTGTACAGAAAACAAGCTGAAGAACCCGAACCAAAAACCCAGAAGTTTTTATAAGCTGTTGAAAGGCTGTGAAAAGTAACGCCAGATTGTCTGAGAGGACAAAGGACACTTTTTGCAAATGACATCAGGCTGAGTGTATCAATGAATGGCTCTAATTTACATGTATTTCCTTCACCTGAAACTCCCCCCATCCTACGGACCCTCATGCATTGATCACATGGAACACCTAAAATCTATTTGATTTAAATGTCAATTCTCACTATACAATATTATGTGTTTGATATCGTTTGAAATGTCTCCGTGCAAATATCTCATCCCCACAGAAACATTCAAGAAGATAACAACGGTTTTAAGAGTTTAGAAATATCTTGCATATTATAATGAGTGTGGCTTCTGGAGCCATTTGGTCTCTTCTTTCAATCCAGGCAAATGGGAGAGTGATTACATTTAAATTCCCTTTGTTGACATATGTTTCCATTTGAAAGAAGGGACTGTATGGTCTGAGTACTTAAGGTGATGTAGCAGAAAGTTCGGGCGCAATATTGTAATTCAGATTCGCCCGTAACATTGTGTCTACAACCAACTTTACGTATGGAAAGTCAGGAACGCATCTCTCACTCTTTACTTCAGAGTATTTGATGTTATGAGGATCTTTGACTTGATTATGTAATTGGAATTATACATGTACCTGACTGTTTAATAAACTGTTACATTTTGATTTATTCTGACTTACTCTGGAATTATTAATGGGTACTTTCCACAAAGGGTTAAACGGAATAATTAAATGTGTAGCTAACTATTAAATATAAATGACCAAATAACCAAATTGGCATCTAAATTATGATAAAATGGAGTCAGATAAAGAGGAATTGGAATTAGATCCATTTTTCCCAGCTGAGAACACCGAACACGCAAATCCCTTCACCCGCTCTTCGCCGGCGCCATTTGAGCGAACTCAGCGGTCTAACACTGCTGACCCAAAAAACAAGCGTTTAAAGACATAAAAGTGCATACATGCAATAGAGACAGAGCGCGAGAAGTGATATTACACTGAGAACTACACCCACTGGAGAGGAACGTGATCAGAGACAGGAAATATAATATCATAAACTGACATTTGGATATTTGACTGAATGTTTACTGCACACAAAGGCATTCTGAGTGTCAGGATCCCAAAACTCACCCATTCTTCCTGCTGAAGCTTCACATCTTATTGCCTGTATCCACTTTTAAACGCTCGTTTTTTTGGGTTGCCAGCTTATAAAATGTAGTTGTGTGTTTATTAGCTTGTTTGCCGTACACCTCTAGCCTGGATGCCAGCCGAACACAAAATGTTATGCTCGGGCAATTCGGTCCGGCCTCGCTCCATAGAGGAGTTATTATGCCTGAACAGAAACTGTTCGGACCAATGAAATCATCAGGGCGGGCTTTATCCGATGATGGACAGATGATCAACAGTAACGTAATCATCCACGTCATCAAAGGCTTGGGTTGAATTTGCTCTAATCCTAAACGGAGAACATGTTCGTATGCATTCACCTTCACTATTCCTCTCAGAAATGATGATGGTGTTGGGAAGTACTCTGTGTATCCTTAAATTCTTTTATTACAGCACTGGCAAAGATCGTTCACACTCATCTTTTTCTTGTAACGTTACTTAATCCAGCGCGCGTGCAGACAGGGTTGCCACGTTTTTTTGCAATGTCGCGCACAATTGCTACTCAAAACTACAGCCCAAAACAATAACTTTCCAGGGGGTTCTCCGGAAAAAATGTCGTTTGGTTGGCAAAATATATTATTTTGGCAAGGTTGCCTGCTAAAATTCGCATTCCTGGGTTTATGCATCACATAATTGGGGTCGCTTCAACCCACAGACTTGGCAACAGTGCAGTTGAGTTCTGTTAACATTTGATAACTAACGTTATGTGTCGCTCCGGTGCTCTGATTGGTTGTGGGTCTATCCAATTGAGGTCTTTCCTGGCTCGGTTGAAACACGCCCCATAATCAAAGCTCAATGGAGCGGTACCAGACTCATATTCTGACTAGAGTTGAGTATGGCCACGCCAGGCTAGTACACCTCGTCACATATCAGCTTTTAGACATTATGTTTTTTTTGTTATAAGTAAGAAACGACAAGGCGACTGTTTCACGCAGGAGAGCGTTGGATTGACCCCGATGGGGCGTGGCCTAAATGCGCTCTGTCTCTATATGGTATGTTGAGATTATAATCAGCTGGTTCTGCTGTGGAAACACATCTGACTGTATGGCAATGCCTGAATGACCACTGCATTGGTCAAGTGAGGCGGTACCTGGTCTTGACAGAGCAGCTCGATCTTCTCCTCCGCTAGCACGGCCATGTCCTCCTCCTCCTTCTGCTCGCTGGGCTTCTCTCCGGTCGACCCTCCCGTCTGCGACTCGCTGTCGAGGTTGATGATCTTCTCATACACGTGTTCCATCACCTTCCTCACCTGTAGCATGTCACTGGCCGACAGCCGATCCCTGCAAACACACACGCAACTCTCATTTACACCCAAAGCGGACTGCTGCGTCTGTGTCTAATGAACTCCAGACACGTACTTCTTTAATGTCTTTGCTCCGGAGGAGGAGTGTGGCTGGAGGTAGAATGGGATTTTGTTGAATTTGGGCATGTTTTTCTGTAGGAGAATGAAATGAATGCATTAAATAACAGAAATAACAAACATTTCTCTGACGTGTGAAGAGGATCTTACGTCCACCGTGATGTCGATGACCCACTGCGGGACGGTCTCGTTGAGTAACATGGATTCGGTCTCTCCGCCGGAGTCTCGACACAACAGCCTGCACACACACATGATGTCATTTCATCACTGAACACCAGCGTCTGAGACCTGATGAAACGGGAAGACACGCACCTGAATAACGTCCTTCCTCCCGCTTCCCCGAAAATCACCGGAGTGTGTGGCGGCACCTGAAAATATCCGTTTCCTTTCTGTATCCGGCTCTCATGTTCACCGTTCACTGAGCAAACACACAACAACACACACGTCATCATCCTCTGAAGAAACACATTCATATATACAACAATTATAAACTTAAATAATATTGTGTTGAAATAATATTATTAAAAATAATATCAAAGTTTATAATTACTGTATAATAATAATCATCATCATTATTATTGTAGATTTAGATTATAATAAATATTATAAATAAATATGTATAATTAGAATGTATTACATAATTGTTATTAATTCAGAAACTATAATCTTGGATATTATTTTGTCAAAAATAAATATAAAATATAATATAACACATTTATAATAAATTACTGTATTATATATAATAATAATAAATATGTGTGTGTGTGTGTGTGTGTGTGTGTGTGTGTGTGTAAACACACATACATACATATTACAATATGCAGATTTATATAATAATAAATATTATACAAATATGTATAAATGTATAATTGGAACATAATAACAATAATGCTTAGTAATTCAGTAACTATAAAAGACATTATTTTTAAAGAAAAATATTATATATATATATATATATATATATATATATATATATATATATATATATATATATATATATATATATATATATATATATATATATATATTTATTTATTTTATTTAAAAAATTCCAGTAATTAAAAACTTGGACATTATTTTGTTAAAATAAAAATAAATTATAAATATTTAAAAAGATATATATAAAAATGACTGTATAATAAATATATAATTATTATTAATGAATATGTATATGTAGGAGATAATAATCATAATTGTATATAGATAGATTTAGTGCTATTAATAATAATAATAACTTTTATAATATTTATAAAAAAATGGATATAATTTTACACAATATAAAATATCTATATTTATTTGAACAAAATAATATTCAAGTTTATAATTCATGAATAATATATATATATATTTATAATTAGCACATACATAATAAATATTAAACTGTTTAAATATCATATCGCAAGTAGGGATGCTCATATTGACCGTTTAACAGTTAACCGATAGTAAGAATTTTGACTAGGGTTGGGAACCGAGAACCGGTTCTTATGCAGAACCGATACTTATTTTTGAAAAATACCGGAATCGCGCAAAATTCCTGAGTTTCGGTTCACGCAGTTCTGGTGCAATGTGTGTGCGAAGCGCTGGGAGCGTATCCTTTAATAGCGGGCGACAGCTAACCTCATCATGAATATTAATTACGTTGCCTGCCGCTTCCAGAAGTGCAAACAATTAACTAGTGGTGGGCCGTTATCGGCGTTAACGTGCTGCGTTAACGTGAGACTCTTATCGGGCGATACAAAAATATCGCCGTTAATCTATTCTCAAAGTTGGGTTGGGAGCTGGGTCTATACTACGCAAGCTATGATGACTTTCACAGTGATAGTTTAGCGCGGATGTATAGCTACCTAGCCGAATTGCACTGTAGGGAGCGAGAACGAGTCTGTGAACCTGCGTGTATGCTGTGAGATTACCACATCAAGCGTGAAAGCGGTCTTCCGAACTCGGGCGCGCACCCGCGAACCGTTCTCGAGTCCTGACGAGCGTGACTGACATACTGTAAGCAGAGAGCTGTACATCTCATTTCTGCTCGTCGTCAGCGTTCTTTAGAGTATTTGCAGTACATCCGCGGCAGATAGACGCAAGTGCCATTACGTACTGAAGCTTTGGTAACAAAACCAACGGTTCAAAAATATAAACGTTAGGTGAACAACGCTATTCATTCTGCCACCTCCTCGCTCGACGTCGTTACCAAGTAACGGGGTAAACAGCTGCTGCTCTGATGACGCAAACGCACCTCGGTTTCGGACCCCAAAATATAATATGATCACGGTCCAGGGAGCAATCGAGCTCGGGTTCGGTCCAGGCAATCGAACCAAGTGTGAGAGCACCAGTCATTATTTGGGTAGCACACATATTCACCCCTACAATGCTGAATTACCATTTATTATTTACAAGTTCACTGAATAACTGAATTTCTATTAAATTAATATACAACTAACTAATAAATATAACTAATATATATATAATATTTTTGCAAGAATGCTTTGAATACTGTAATATATGTACAGTACAGGACTTTTGACATTGCCAACCTGTAAATGAATCAGAGATCATGTAATAAACACAAAAAGGATTGTTTGAGTTGCGTATTATGCCTTTTCCTTTACCACTATTTGTTTAATAATTTTAATGGAACCGAATCGGAACCGGAATCATTAGGCGGAATCGAACCAGAACCGAACCGGAAAATTTCTCACGATTCCCAACCCTAATTTTGACCGATCAGTTAAACGGTTTAAAGGGTTTTTGTTTTTTTTTCCTGTATGGTTAAAGAAAAATATGCTGTATTTGTTAACTCACGGGGCGCATGGACACTTGCAACCACACGTCTCTGCAGACATATTTCACAAAATTAAGCAATGGGAAAGAAGCCGACTATATGGGACCATTTCGGCAGAAAGGGCGACGAAGTTACTTGCAAAATATGCTATGCAGTATTAAAATTAAAACAGCAGTACTACAAGCTCTTGACTGGTGGAAAGCAAAGGAAAGGCGCTTCCCAAGGCTGGCCGCTCTAGTGAGGCGTTATCTCTGTATTCCCCGGGCACCAGTGCCATCTGAATCCTTAATGCTTTCCGTAGTGTGGTTTTGGTCAAGTTTACTAAAGTAAACATTGTCATGTATGTTCTTCTCGCTGCTGTTTCTTGATGGTTTATAGAACAATTACTCCAAGTCGCACTCTGTCGTTTCAAAGAACAGCACAACGGTGAGCGCGTCTAAACACTTCCTCAGACACAGGCGGAGGCTCGCACTGCGGAGACAGACGAAAGTATAAACCAGGCCGTGGGTCGAACTGCCAACAGGCTGTGCTCCAGACTAACCCACATCATTTACACATGTTACTTTAAAAAAAATAAGAACCAGTCAAGCTGTGGACTGAGGTAGGCCTGCTTTTTTGATATGACGGGAAAAACTATTCCGGTCTTCAAAGCTTCAAACGGATTCAGTGTATTTTCGTTTTGTTATCTTAATTTGGTAATGATTTAATAAAAAATAAAATAGTGTAGGCATATTTATTTTATGCTTTTTATTTATATGATTTTATTCAGTTTTTCTATTTTGTCAGAAAAGCTGCAGGTGAGCGAACGTGATCATTTGTGAATCCAGGTTCTGTTGTTGTCGATCTGTTGTGTTGGCTGCTGTTTGCTCAGTTAAATAAACCCGTGAAAAAAGAGTCACAGACACTCATCAATTGTATTTTTATTTGATGTCCATTCAATATTATAATAATAATCGATTAATGAGCATCGGTCGTCGGTCGGAAAAATTCACCGAAATGAGCATCCCTAATCGCAAGTATAAACTTATAAAATAAAACATTTACATTTATGTATTAATGTTGAATATTTGAAGCAGTGTTTTACCGCTGCCATGGTTGAGTTCGGTCTCCTCGTCCATGGGGTTGATGTGTGTGCGGGGCCAGTATTCCAGCAGAGCCTGGAGCAGCAGCCCACCCAGATTCACTGCGCCACAACAAACACATTAACACACCTGAAGATCTGCTGGCACCATAAACATACGCCTCTGGAGGGCCTGCTCACGTTTGGGGTCGGATCCGTCAGGGCTGGTGAAGCCAGCGTCTTTAGCAGAAACCCAGGCCGCAAAGCAGTCGCTCTCGTCCAGCGTTATAGTCAACATCTGTCAATCAAAAGAAGCCACTAGATTCATAACAGACTACATGTGACCCAGTCATGCATCTCACGGGTATATCAATAGCCAACAATACATTGAATGGGTCAAAATTATCCATTTTTCTTTCATGCCAAAAATCATTAGGATATTAAGATCATGTTCCATGAAGATATTTAGTAAATTTTCATATCAGAAATGTATTATTAGTAGGGCTGGGCGATATCCAAAAAATATTTATATCTCGATATTGTCCAAATTTTTACGATATTCGATATATATCTCGATATGTTTGCAATTGCTTTTACATTTTAAAAACAGATTTTCTTTTAAACCAAATTAAACCAAATTAAATACAAAATGTTTACGTTTACTGGTAACGGGTTGGGATCACCAAAATCTTAAATCATGATACGAGTAATTTCATATTTTTTAAATGTACTTTTATAATTACAATATAGATTTTTAATTTGATATTTAAAAAAAAAAAAAAAAACATAAGTAAAACATGCAAATTACAAACAATATGACAAAAACAGTGCTTTATTTTCAGCTTTTTACAGTGGGTCTATTTAACAGCAGCAAGTCAAGAAATAAATCAAAAATCAAATATATATAAAAAAGTCTTCACTCTATAAATGAACTATAGGCCACACTGATTCTTAATAAATATATTAAAGTTGTTTAGCCAAGCATGGGGTGTTTTCTATTTTTCGTTGTTGTTTGATGAACGTTAAATCACACAGAATATGAGCTCCGGCCCTTTAAGAGCTGCACGGACCCAATACACTGTAACACACGACTCCTCATTCAACTCTGTGTGTTCACTAAAGACACACACTACTGTGTTTAATACTCACCAGGACGAGCATTTTTACATCTGTTTGACCAGTGAAACCCAATAATCCATGAAAGAACTGAATCCCGATCGCATGTTGTCTGAAAGGCGTGTGCGCTTCAGGTCAGAGTCACGCGCCGCGCCATTATTTCTCTCATGCGCGCATGTTTCTGTTGCTTTCTTTTTCATGCGCTGCGCGTATATATTTAACTCTTCTGCCTCCAGTGTTTAGTGAATGGTGGAAGCAGACCTCTGTGTTATCTGGTAATGTTTTTTGGGAAAGTTTGCATGTTGAATTTGAAATATTCGATATTCACGATATTTTCAAATTTTACATCGTCATCAAAATTATTGCGATATTATCGCTAATATTCGATATATCGCCCAGCCCTAATCATTAGTAGTAATATGCATTGCTAAGGACTTCATTTGGACAACTTTAAAGGAGATTTTCTCAATATTTAGATGTTTTTGCTCCCTCAGATTCCAGATTTTCAAACCATACATCAGTGGAAAGCTTAATTTTTCAGCTTTCAGATGATGTATAAATCTCAATTTTAAGAAAATTGACCCTTATAACTGATTTTGTGGTCCAAAGTCACAAATGTGTGTTGTAACGCAGGTCTGCTGTGACTTACCCCCGTCTTCAGATCCACCGAAAACCAGTTCGGCACGTAAACCATCTTGAACCTTTTCTTGATCTCTTCATCAAACTCCATCTTCCCCAAGTCTTCAACTTTACAAGCCTGCAAACCATCAGAGAACAAACCAGTTACACCACAACAAGCCTTTTAAATCAATCATGTTCATGTTAATCTAACACGGTACCTTTAGCACATCCCAGTACGCCACATTATTGTTGGTGTCTTTGGTTAGAATGTGTCTTTTGTCATTCAGAATGTGGCACTGGATTATACTGGCGCCACCTAGAGGTCAAGACATCAAATCAATCAAAGGAGATCGCATACACATCTCATCCCATACATCAAATCTGCTGACACAGCACTTCTATTATTACAAATGCTCGTTTTAGAAATTTGAACTAAGGCATTTTTATGTTTCACTGGATGATACGGCAACATACAGATGCCTAGCTGTGCTTTCACAGCACAAATATGCTCATCAAGCTCATTTCCTGGTGTCTTTAACACACAAATCAAGACTGAGTTGACCCGAGTCGCACCTTTAATAACCTGTTCGGGCTGAGTGTATAGCGGCGTCAGAGGAGCACTGCAGTCGTTGTCATAATCTCCAGACGCTCGGAAATTATGGATGCCCTTCAGAGACTGTGGAACAGAGAAACATGTACAGCTCAATATATGATCACCCACTCATATTAGAAAAGCTTTCCAGACGAGGTTGCATTGGTTTTACAGAAATCATCTTTTCCAGTGAGTTTACATTGGATTTTACCTTTATAAAGTCATTTTTCTAACCTAATTAAATGCATGCATAATCTATTATGTCAAATTCTTACATTTAATCAATAAATTACATTCGAATAAGACAACAGGGCTGTTATCAATTAAATATAATCAGTATCAACTAAAGTGATCTCTGCAATGGAGGATTTAGATCATTTACATTGTTTAATGAGCTCAGTTACAAATGCAGAAATAATGTGTTGTTTTAAACATAAAACACTGAATATTTAAAAAATGAAAAGATACTTTAAATGTGAAATTAAAACCGCTAGTATGTGGTCACTGTTAATGAGTGAGTCATTTAGGAATGAAGCATTTGATTGAGTCATTGAATCATTCATTCTACCAATTCAATAAAATGGCTGATTCTTTCAGGAACAAATTGTTTGAGTGAGTCATTGAATCTTACATTCTACTGATTCAACAGCTGATTCATTCGGGAACGACGAGTGAGTAATTTAATCATTCATTCAACCAATTCAATTAAACGGCTGATTCATTCAGGAATTAAGCATTTGAGTGAGTCATTGAATCATTCATTCAACCAATTCAACAGCTGATTCATTCATGAACGACGAGTGAGTCATTGAATCATTCATTCAACCAATTCAATTAAACAGCTGATTCATTCATGAACGACGAGTGAGTCATTGAATCATTAATTCAACCAATTCAACAGCTGATTCATTCAGGAATGAAGCATTTGAGTGAGTCATTGAATCATTAATTCAACCAATTCAACAGCTGATTCATTCAAGGAATGACGAGTGAGTCATTGAATCATTCATTCAACCAATTCAATTAAACAGCTAATTTCTTTCAGGAATGAAGCAATTGAGTGAGTCATTGAATCATTCATTCAACCAATTCAACAGCTGATTCATTCAGGAACGACGAGTGAGTCATTGAATCATCCATTCAACCAATTCAATAAACGGCTGATTCATTCAAGGAACAACGCATTTGAGTGAGTCATTGAATCATTCATTCAACCAATTCAACAGCTGATTCATTCATGAACGACGAGTGAATCATTGAATCATTCATTTTACAGATTAATTTAAATTACTGATTTATTCAGGAATGAAGCATTTGAGTGAGTCATAGAATCATTCATTCTACTGATTCCTTCAGGAACAAAATATTTGGCAGTGGGTGTCAACAATTTTTTTAAAGATATTTCCAATGTGAAATTAAAACTGCCAGTAGGGTCGTCACTATTGATAAGTATAAATTTAAAAGTAATAATTCATTCAACAACGCTGTGTGTCGCTCAGAGACGAAAAACAGTCCTGTGGCTTTGTTTGGAACTACATTAGTTGGTGAAATGGAGCAAAAACAGGCAATAGTGTGTCTAAAATTTAATTCACTTAATATTAACTCCTTGCTTATTGAACTGTTGTATAAAATTAATATCACGTGTAATCGTGCTGATATTTGGAGAGAAAAACGGCACTGTGTGATATGGCTATATCAAATGATATAAATATAAAAGTAATAAAGGGGTATTTTTGTCCCCATATCATGAATATTGAGGGCATTATGCATTTATTTTTATAAAGAAAATCGCAATCTCAAAATCGTGTGCTCTCTAAATGCGCAAGCGTGAAAAATACATGAAAAATAGTGTGGATAACATGCAACACAAGAGAGTATTTAAAAATAGTGCCACTGTACCCCAATCCAGGATATTTAGGCGAAAGGTGACACTAATTAATGACCCTTGTGGGTAAACGAGCGCGCTGCAGAATACTTAAAGCTCAGCTGCGTTACGTCCCAACAGCTGGAGCAGGTGCTGCCTCCGCTCACGTCACGCTCGCACCAGCTGCACTTACCCATTTATTAACCGTGGACTTCGTGGTGGAAACCCAGATGGCCGAATGCGGATCAGCTGACCTGTCCAGCTCCATCTGAAAGACACCGAAGCACACATTCACTCTTCAGTGACTTTACCTTACTCTCCATTACCAGGTCACAGTCCACAGCTGCCGCAGGTGTTTGAGGAGTAAACTTCCACCCATGATT
>CM040924.1:1872500-1890000 GCA_023029165.1 Gobiocypris rarus
TAATATATCCCACCCACTAACAGGAGCCGTGATGAAGAGTGTTATTCACTTCACCTGGTCATAATGTTATGCCTGATCGGTGTATGTCCCTGGTCTCGCTGTGCAAGATCTTCATCAAAAAAAGAATGTAATCAAGGCTGCATAACAATAATTTAACCATAATTATCCAGTCAAATCTTAATTTCAACCATGCATTTATTTATCACTATCTTAACTATCTAAAGTAGTTTCAAACCTTTTCAGTGGATCCCGACACTATAACCGTCCCCATCTGATTCATGGCCAAACTGTAGATGGAGTCCTTATTCCCGCTGAGAGAAGACGCTGTATAACAAAGAAAGAGATATTTAACTTTTACACAAACTTAAATCCAGGCTTCATACAGATTTTGTGTCTATTGATAAAAGGCAACCAACAAAAGTGTAAAGTAGCTTATTTCATCTATTGTTGGGACTGTGATTGCATTAGACCAGTGGTTCCCAACCTCAAGGCCGCACAACCAAACACGTAAGTTTCCGCGGCCCACTGCAAGAATTTTAACAGAACCAACTATTTGTGTCAGAAAATGGGTTACCGAGCCAGGCGTACTTCCTGAATCCAATCGGCTGCTCTATGCACATATACAAGACTTTAGTCCTGTCCATTGCTATGAAATTGCATTGCAATTTCAAGAGTGAACTCCACGTTTTCAGTGTGCATGTGGCCATTAAAGTGATAGTTCACCCAAAAATGAAAATTCTGTCATCATTTATTCACCCTCAAGTTGTTCCAAAGCTGTATATATTTCTTCGTTCTGATGAACACAAAGGAAAATATTCAAATGTTTCTAACCAGGGCCAAAAACTATCTTTTTGCCACACCTGCCAATGGCAACAGTAACTTTGGTGAAAATGTACTTGTCATAAAAATAAAAAAATTATCGGCCACGAAACCAAAATTTTAGATACTAGTGAAAATTCACAGCTAAAACTACTAGCCTAACTAATATAAACATAAAACTTTATTGTTTGATTAACATTCAATTAACATTAATATTTAAGTCAGACAGCGGCAGAAATACTAGGCTGCTGTCACTTTAAGAGCGAATACACGGATCCAATACACTGATACTGTACACTGTTGTCTTTCTCGATACTCGCCGAGATGGGCATTTTTGACACATTTTATTTTAATTTGTCTGTTCAAGTGCAAGGCGACGTGAAGGACACGCTTACTGCGGCTGCTTCGGATGTTTGTGCACACTAACGTCGCGTTACTTGCACTTGAATATTTAAATTGTCAAGGCTTTAACTCTTGTGACGATGCAGCACTGACCTGTAAACTGTCCCATGGGTCATATTTGTGTTCTCACATTACATTGTTTTATTTTTTTATATTACAGGCCACCTGGCGATCGACACCGTTTCATATCCTCGCCAACACTGATTTTTACTCGCATTTGCCACTTGGCGAGTCGACCCTCTACGCACACCGTAACGGGTGGCCAGGTAGTAGTCGCTGTGTGAGTAAACCTCACTCCTCTGATCTCAGGTGACGCTCTAGCGACTGACGCTAGGGGTTGCAGCCATTAGCCTCCATGTTAAGGCGTCTCACTCTCATGTTGGCAGACCCGGGTTCGAGTCCTGCTTGGAGCGGGGCGGATCAAACAGGAGGGGTTACATTGGTGCCGTGACCCGGATGGGAGTGAGGTTTAGGGGGGTGAGTGTGTAACAAAGGCCAGCTAGTAGTCGCTGTGCGAGTAAACCTCACTCCTCTGATCTCAGGTGACGCTCTAGCGACTGATGCTAGGGGTTGCAGCCTTTAGCCTCCTTGTTAGAGCGTCTGACTCATGCTGGCGGACCCGGGTTCGAATCCCTCTTAGAGGTCGCGGGCGGTTCGAACAGGAGGGGTTACATTGGCAATAGAAGCACCCTTGGCTAGTACATTTTTTTGTTTACTCGCCAGACTGATATATTAATTTATTTATATTAGATATATATATATATATATATATATATATATATATATATATATATATATATATATATATATATATATATATATCGCGATTTCCCGCATTACAAAATAAAAGTTTGTTTACTTAATATAAGTGTGTGTCCTGTGTTTAATTATTATGTGTATATAAGTCCGCACACATGCATGTATATATTTAAGAATTATTTTTAAATACATCTATATCAAGATCTACATCTATATAATATAGCGAGATTAATCATTTGACAGCCCTAATATATACACACACACACAAATGCATATTTGATATTTTAATTGAACTTACACTATTGGTGGTGCCTAAAATATTGTTGGTCATTCAGTGTTTCAATAAAAAATGATAATAGTGATAGATAACAGTAATTATTAATAAGATAATACTACTAATTCGACTACTAATAACAATATACAACGCACTAAGGATTGATGAGCTGCCGGGAAAATATATCTATGCAAAGCTTCTTAGCCTGGCGAGTTAAATCTAAGCATTTATTAGCCAATGGCTAATGATAGATATTATTTATTCGCCCAGAGTGCAGATTTGCTCGCATTGTAGAGGGTTGTGAGTGTTAATTTTAGGCCCTTTTTGTAACCAAACAGTTTTTGGGCACCATCGACTTCCGTAGTAGTTTATTCCTCCATACTATGGAAGTCAATGGTGCCCAAAAACTGTTACAAACGTTCTTCAAAATATATTTTTTGTGTTCAAAAGAAGAAACTCATACAGGTTTGGAACAACTTGAGGATGAGTGAACTATCCCTAATGAATGATGCTGTCTGCACTGCACAGTAAATCTCTTTACATCCTGTCTACACTTTGATTGTTAAGAAATATAGAGGATTCACAAGGTCACATTTTCAACCAAAACTCCAGCATTTTGAGCGGTGAGTGGATTCTGACTTAAACACCTCTGACTGGCCACTGCGTTCAAGAGATCAACAGATACGCCTGTGATTGGCTACACTGCAAAAGCACGCTGCAAATAAAAACATATGATACACTCCAGAGTTCACAAATACGCCAAATCTCTTTCGCCACTATCCTATTATTACAGCTTCAACTGAGGGTGCTCTTGCTTTCATTTAACGGTGCTTAGAGCCAACTAATCTAAATTCTTTGCGACCCACCTAATGCAAAGGTTGGTAATGTTTAGCATTTACTAAGCAACTGTGCAAACGGAGATAATACGGTAAAGTAACGTAAAGCTAAAAAAAAGACAACTGACACATGTGAAGACTAGCACTAAGAAATCACTACGGTATTTTCTTGGTCTAGCTTTATTTTTAGTCTTTTTTATGTCAGGCATTGCTGAAGATTTATCCTTACTTGTAGATGAAGAAACATCTGCATTTGTCCTTTTCAGCGACCCTGTTGATAACCATTCATCCATGTTTAAATCTGTTGTAGCCTACAGTATGCAGCACAAGTATTGGTGGTTAATTCTAAACACCACCCAACAGCGAGCGTAAATAGTGAACACACAAGTAACAGCTTATGTATTTTTCGTAATTACATTATGTATTGAATTATTATATTTAATTAGACATTTTTACATATATTAACAAAATGATTGTTTGTATTAATAGTCAATGGCGTCAACCCCCCCCACGCCCCCCGCAAATATAGTCGCGGCCCACAGGTTGAAAACCACTGCAATAAACCAATAAATGCTCATTTAGACATAACACTTTACAATAAGGTTTCATATGCTAGCCGCTTTTCCACCGTCATGAGGTGAAAAATGATTGGAAAAGTGGCTAAAAGTTATTTACAATAGTTAATGAACTAACAATGCATACTTCAACAGCATTTAATAATAATTTTTGTGTTCATGTTAATTTTGACATTTAATAATACATCTGTTAATAATAGTTAATGCACTGTGATCTAACAATGAATAATATTTTATTAACTTACAATAACAAAGGTTAATTAAAGGTGCACTATGTAACTTTTCCATCCGCTAGAGGTCTCCTGTAAAAAAAAGGCGTAGTTTGAGGGCAGAATCTTGGGACATGTGGTGTTCACCTCACAGCCGGTGGGGAAGAATCGGGATGGGACTCGGGCAGAAATCATGTTCATGGATGTGATTATTAACGTTACTGTAGTGTGAAGCAGAGCAGGGGCGAGTGTTGAGGAGCTGAGCGAGGCCGCCGGAGCGATTGTTAATGAGATGAATACAACACACGCCTCATGAGCAGCGGGACTTTTATTATGCCATAGGCGCCGGCACCATTTCCTCTTTTCCGGTCATGAGTATGAGGTAACGCAGCTCTGTTTCTCATATCAGACACATCTCAGTGTGTTGAACATGATGTTATGCCGTTACTCTGTGCGTTCGCTCGGCGGCTGCTGTGACACTTGTACACATTGCGGTGAGAGTGAAGCGTTAATGCACAATATACCCGGAAACCGAGGGTAATGCGGATATGATGTCACTGACAGGCCACGCCCTCACACGTCCCGGTTCATTGGCTAAAATTTACTCACGATTTACAAATAGTTGGAAACATTTGGGATATTGTAAGTAAGTACTCAATTGAACAAAATATATAACACTGGCCTAGTGGATATTAAAATGAAAAAAATGTTACATAGTGCAGCTTTAATGCAGTAAAACACATACTAATCATCATTATCTAATGCATTAACTAATGCTAAGCTTAGTGTAAAGTGTTACCGCCACTATAATATCAAAAAATAGATTTTTTAAAAATATATATTTGTTCTGCATATCAGTTATTAGACACTCAATTGTTCAGTCGGCCTGTAATTTGAATGAGAGTGATTGAGAACTCACTAGTGACAGTGTTATTGGATGCGGTCAGTGCTGTGAGTGTGTTCACATCCCAGAGGAAGATCTGTCTGTCCAGCCCGGCCGACGCCACCAGCTCTTTGTCTTTAGCATATGCCAATGCTTTCACATAGTCCTACATAAACACACATAACATTAGTTATGAAAGTAGAAAAACAGATACTATGCACACTTCAAATGTAGAAAAGAATAAAAAGCTGTTTTAATACTTATGGGAGCTTGTTTCTGCAATTGCGAGCTTATACCAAGTTTTTTATACAGAGTTCATACAATTCTTATTTACTCGCAATTCTCAAAATTTGTCTCAAAATTTGTCTGAATTGTGTGATATAAACTCGCAATTGTGAGAAAAAATTCAGAACAGTGTACAGTCCCTGATAAAAGTCGTGTCGCTTATCTATTTTGTAGAAACACCTGCTATTAACCTGACTTTTTATTCATCAATTGGTGTTAGAAATAGCTCATATGAAAAGCTAAAACCCTCCCAAATGATGTTTAATGCACTGAAATAAATTAGTTTCACTGAAAAAAGATTTATCATTTAATCAAGACAAAGGTCAAATTTTGGCAAGACAAAAGTTTTGTCGCCTATACAGAAATTAAACAAATTTACTGCAAATACAAAAATATGTCAGCAAATTAAGTAGTGGTGCTGTGAGATCCAAATGTAATATCTTGTATGACTTCCATGAGCTTGAAGGACTGCATCCATGCGGTTTGACAAGGATTCATACAATTTAATGATTAAGTCATCAGGAATAGCAAAGAAAGCAGTCTTGCATGCCTCCCAGAGTTCATCAATATTCTTTGGTTTGGTCTTCCATGCTTCCTCTTTCATCCTACCCCACATATGCTCAATGATGTTCATGTCTGGTAACTGGGCTGGACAATCCTGGAGCATCTTGATCTTCTTCGCCTTGAGGAACTTTGATGTGGAGATGGAAGAATGCGATGGAGCACCATCCTGCTGCAGAATTTGGCCTCTTTTATGTTTGGGAATATAAGAGGTATAAGATTTCTTGGTATTTTAGACTATTGAAGTTGCCTTCCACCCTGCAGATCTCTCGCACACCCCCATACTGGCTGTAACCCCAGACCATGATTTTTCCCCCACCAAACTTCACTGTTTTCTGGGTGAATCTCGGATCCATGCGGGCTCCAGTAGTTCTCCTGCAATATTTGTGGCGACTGTGGTGTAATTCAACAGAAGATTCATCTGAAAAATCCTTCTGCCACTTTTCCAGCGTCCATCCTTTTAGCAGGCTGTGGGCTTTGGCAAATGCCACGGTTTTTCAACTGTCTTTTGTTTAGTGCTGGCTTCTGGGCACTGATTCGACCATGGAGGCCATTTCGAGACAGAATCCGACAAACTGTTCTGGTTGACACAGGGACTTCAGGTGACCAGGTCTCGTGGAGCTGCAGTGGAAAATGGGCTGGCCTTGGATTTTCGAGCCAACAAACGGCCCTCTCGAGCAGTTGTCTTGCAGGGTCTGCCTGACCTGGGTTTGTCATAAACGTTTCCAGTCTCTTCAAATCTTTTTTTTATCCTCTGTACTTGACGCTGAGACACTTTGAAGGTGTCTGCCACATCAGCAGTGGATCTGGTCTTCAGCCTCTTGATAATCTTTAGTCTCAGGGTGAATCTTAGGCATGTTTGCAGAGGTCTAGTTGCAGTTGATGTGAAGGTCTAGTGCACTGGGGTTCTTTTTATACACACCTGAGATCTAATTGATCCATTATTAGTCACAGGTCAAGCTCATATGACAAGGCGACTTATGTCCTTGCAAAAATTCACACAATGGGCTTTACCAGAAAGTCAGAATTGCGAGAATTTTATCTCTTTTTTTTCAGTCAAATTGCAATTCTGAGAAAAAAAGTCAGCTCACAAATCTCAATTTTTTCTTGCAACGACAAAATATCACAAAATTCTTTTCATCTGAGACGTAAACTTGCATTTGCGAGTTATAGAGTCTGAATTGCGAGAAATATATATATTTTTTAAAATTGCAATATATAAAGTCGCAATTCTGATCTTTTTTTCTCCCTCGTAATGCGTGAATTGCAATTCTTAGGAAAAACCATGTCAGCTCACAATTCTCAAATTTCTCTCACAATTGCAGAATTTTTCTTTTTCCCTTGTGGAAATTATAAAGTCAAAATTGTCAGCTCACAATTCTCAAGTTTATTTTTTTCCCAATTTAGAGATTTTTGTTTTCACTGTTTTGTCTGTTCTCCTTGGCCGTTAATTAGTTCTCTCACACCCTGATGACATTTACATCCCAAAATTACTTTTATCTGAGATATAAAATTGCATCTGCGAGTTATAAAGTCAGTACTACGGAGATATAAACCTTTTTTTATTATATTGTGGAAACCAGCTTCCATACATACTAGAAGCTCTTTGCATTATATATTAAAACATAACATAATAAAGATATCTCCAGGATGCTACCCATGTGAGCAAACTGTTAGGTAGGGGAAATAATTAAGACAAATGGTTATACAGTAAGGAGGGTTAAATATACTGTGTGAATCACTGCATCAGCTTTTTCTTGGATCTCAAGGGTTTTCGGACATTTTATCATTCAAAACTCATTTAAAGTGCCTTTGATGTCACTAGTGAAGGGACGTGTGTGTTCCTGTAAGGGCTGGGTGCTATATCGACTTTGTATCGATATTTTTTTAAACTATATGTAATGAGGCAATACTATTTATATCGATATACAGCAGATTGATACGAGCGCATCTGAGTACGCGGAGTGAGCTGATGCAAGTGCATGATACAACTGGTCCTAAACATGACATGCTGTATATTAAGGGCTTCAGAATAACTGGTATAATATAGTTAACATGTATAGTTTAAAGCAGCTCGCCCTGTCAGATGCTCTGAGAGATAGGCTACTCGTGCTGACTTGCTGTGTTTAATGCATTTGAGATGTGGTGCTTTCCTCAGAGCATAACTTTCATTTCACAGATATATTCTCCATAAGTAAATGTTAGAAAGTCATGCAAATATGCCGATTTTGCTGTCCAGAGAGGCGAGCCTTCTTGCAAGGGAATCTCCACTAAAATTCAGGGGCCTCATTTATCAACGGTGCGTACGCAGATTTATACGATCTGTGCGTAAGAACAGTTTTGCGCAAAGTGTGGGATTTACCAACTTGTACTTGTACGTAGAAATGTGAGTAAATATAAGCACACCTCTGATAACCTATTGGTAGAATAGAGATTCTACACATAAAAATCATTTAAGAGTGTCACAGTATAGATTAAGCAATCTATATGCATTTCCTTTAATTATAAAACACTACATATATATATATAGTTATTTTAAACACGATGTGTAATTGGTGTCAAACCCTATAAAAGACAGATGTGACAAATGATGTAAATAGAAAAGGGTTTCATTCTGTTAACATGCAAATCATTTGCAATGCAAATTTGTTGTTGTTAAACGACATTGCGCGACTCATTCTGTGTTTGTTATTATTTTTGCCATAATTGTGGTGAGGAAAAAACACAATCGCATGATTTTTAAAGGGATGTGTTGTCACCATATATGGTTCATTGAAGGCGTTTCCGAATGCTAATGACCGTGAGCATGGGATTTATCAACAATGATTGCTTACTCACGTGCGTTAGAACTGTGCGCACGTTTGATAAATACGGATTTTCTTGTACTCAGAAACATTATAATTTCAGTCATAGGACGAAATATAGAACCTTTTCTACACGCTGTTGATAAATGAGCTTCCGTGTCTGATACCGCTCCGTTGGGCTGTGATTATGGGGTGTGTTTCAACCGAACCAGGAAAGACCTTAAAAGGATAGACCCACAACCAATCAGAGCAATGGAGCGACGCGTAACGTTAGTTGTCAAATGTCAACAGAACTCAACTGCACTGTGTGGCCAAGTCCGTGTTTCTCCCACGGGTTGTTCTCCATGTCAGCAGGTTGAAGTGACCCCATTTATGTGATATTTAGACCCAGGAATGCGAATTTTAGCTGGCAACCTTGCGTTAGAAGATAGATGAGTGTAAACGATCTTTGCCAGTGTTGTAAAAAAGAATGTAAGGATACACAGAGTACTTCCCAACACCATCATCGTTTCTGAGAGGAATAGTGAAGGTGAATGCATACGAACAAGTTCTCCGTTTAGGATTAGAGCAAATTCAACCCAAGCCTTTGATGGCGTGGATGATTACGTTACTGTTGATCATCTGTCCATCATCGTCTAAATCCCGCCCTGATGATTTCATTGGTCCGAACTGTTTCTGTTCAGGCATAATTACTCCTCTATGGACCGAGTCCAGACCGAATTGCCGAGCAAAAATGTTGTGGGTGGGGCTGAGTTCGCTGGCATCCGGCTACAATAAATGTGCCATACGTGGAATTTTAAACCTACAAGTATATTTTTATGAAAGTGACCATTATCATGACGTAATCAAATATGTGCTAATACGCATTTGTTTTTATTTTAATTTTTAGTTTAGTGAATTATTCATTTAGTTTTTAGATTGTAAACCCTTTTTGCAAATAAAATATTGCATAGCCTACATTACATTCACTGTATTTGTGTACAGCCTTCAATATTAACATTGTTTTTAGGACATCATTGGGCAGGATGTGAAAAATTATTATTAAAATAAATACAGATTTTAATTTTTTTATCCAAATAGAAAAACGTAGAAAATACCGGCATGTGCCGCCATTCAACCAAAAAATACAGTGATATGATTTTTTGGCCATATCGCCCAGGCCTAACTCCCATGTATGACAATCATCATGATGTCCGTCTCCTGCAGCTCTGGAGTCTAGTGTTGACAAAAGTATCGACCTCGATACCAAATCGATACTGAAGTTTTACAAGTGTGACGCTTTGAGCGCTGTAATCGTAAACACCTCTGACTGGCCATCGCGCTCATCAAACACATCTGTAATTGGCTACAACGATCAGCGCTTCACAAACATGTTATAAATAGGGCCCTATAATTTCTGCGATCACGGAACGCGGATAGAATCGCGAATCGGCATATTGGCGGAATCATAAAATAAAATTCTGTTTCGTGGGAGAAGAACGTATGTCTGGGGAAAATGCAGGCCGGGGGAAGCAAATCTGGGCGACACAACAACTCCCGTCATTTCAGCTCCTCCTTCAAAACAATGAAAGTATGGCTTAGCGGCTCTCTCCGGCTCTGCTTTCGTCTGCGAAAAAGTTAAAGCTACACTGTGTAACTTTTTTAGTTTATTCTTAGCTAAAAACACTTAGTTCTTTCAAAAATATAGGTGCTCATTAATGTATATTTACTTCTTTAAAGTAATAAAGTATTCTCCTAAGTGTATAATATGCCATTGAAAATACATACGGGTGAGGGGTTCGAATGCGCGTCGCCATGTTGCCCCTCCATCTTGAAAGTACAGTAGCCAAAGAGGGACATACCCGTAAATTCAAGCTTCGCTTTGGCGTTTAACACTCGATGGCACTGTGTCGAATGTGAAGAGGGGATTGCTTGAGACTGATATAGCCTACAATGTAAACTTTGCCTTACGCTAGTGATGTCGTACAATATACAGAATAACGCACCGATAAAAGTTACTTTACTAAGATTAGCTTGCATTCGCCTGGGAACCTGATCGCTGATGTTAGCAATGAAATGGTAAAAAATAACGAAAAGGTAAAACTATTATTCATTTTACATAGATGTCATAACCTACATGTTAACTGACAAATTAAATAACTGCAAATTATAATAGTTTTCTAAAGTAACCTCATCACTTGATCGAACTGGAAGCCATATTAATCTTGGACTAAATCAGCCACCGTAGGAGTTTAAACGAAATCAGAATTGAGAGGAACAGAAACTAATATTCACTGGATGGTCATATACCTTTTCACCGCTAGATGGTGGATAATATCACACAGTGTAGCTTTAAGAAACCCAACGCTAACGGCGGCTTTACGCGCACGTGCAAGCCGTGAGTGCGGCAGCGCCGAAGCTGAGCTGGAGTCGCGCGCCCGTTGTGCTTTAACTGCACAGACAGCGTTTCTCTCGCGCAGCTGAACGCGGCTTGTGCATTTCAAATACAGACGAATATTGTCCATTCTGTCAGATTTTCCGGTGTTCTCCTCCGACCCCTGTCTGTCTCGTGCTGTGATTTATGATGGGCAGCATTATCTGATGCAAATGCGACCGTGTTCCCCTCTGTCCCAATCACACATGCATATATCATGCTGTAATTAGTTTACATGATAAAAATAACCTTAAAGTTAAGATATGCCTGTAGTTTTAATAATTTAAACAAGCCTTTGAAGTTTGAGCAAAAACTGTTGTGTTTTAGTGTATTTTATTTAACAAATTCACAGCGTTGGATGTCATATGGTGCTTGTGAAACACACTACATGATTTCATGGTTAAATGTTATGTTCCATGTTTAATCAGGTCTATTTTTTTACTTACTAGTACTGTATGGAAAAGATTATTCTTATTTGTTTTTATTTTGGTAAATTCAGTTTTTTTTTTACTTGAAAGAAAAAGCTAATGGAGCACTTTCATTTTAACTTATATAAACTAATAACATGTATTTTACTGGACAGTTTAAAGCTCATAATTCATATTTTGTTGTTATGTTGCATCATGCAGTATTTGTCCTGAGTAAAATTGATGTTTGTTACCTCAATAAATTTAAGGTCATTCCTATTTTATGTTTTATATTCTATTTTATTAACATTAAAAGCACACTCTTTTTACGACTAAAATAGGGTAAAAAAAAAACTGAATTCCCAAAAATGAAAACGGAATTTGCAAAAATTAAAGCGGAAAAAACGGAATTTGGGAAAAAATAAAACGGATTTTATAGGGCCCTATATAAATATACATCAATGGCGCTTTTCTCAGAGTGCTTGCACAGATACACACGGAGTGTTTGAATGCAGTCGTCTATCAGCCTACCGGTCCGCTGGTCGATACCTGCTTGTGCTTTCAAGCGCTCCCGCTCCCAAAACATTTTCAAACACTTCCGTGTGCTTTCAAGCGCTGCCGTGCGTTGATCGTTGTAGCCAATCACAGGCACATCCGATGAGCGCATGAGCGCGATGGCCAGTCAGACGTGTTTACGATTACAGCTCAACAGCGCTCAAAGCGGCACATTTTTAAAACTTCAGTATTGATTTGGTACCGAGGTCGATACTTTTGACAACACTACTGGAGTCACATGACAGTACCTTGTGCGTTCGCAGTGTGGACATGCAGAAGCCCTTGTGTGCGTTCCAGACCTTCACTGTAGTGTCTGATGATGCTGAGATCACTGTAGAGACAACAGACAAATATAAACCTGTGCTGCACACAAACAACAAAGGCACTGCTCTTTTCAGACACTCACGTGTTTTTCCGTTGCAGCACAGGACGATGTCATTGACCCAATCCGTGTGGTGCTCCATTGATGCAATGTAGGGATCCTGCTGCAAGACACGCAGGCAAGAGCACGTCATTTCTCAGGCACAGGGAAGACCTGCTCTCTAAACTCTCTAAGATCGGCAGGTTTACCTTGTGCTGGTTGACACTCCATATCCTGATGATGGAGTCTCGCCCGGCGGTGAAGAGCCGGTTAAGCGCTGGATCCAGCTGTAGTGCATTGACTCCATTACGATTATATTTCTCCACCTCATCTCTGATCACATACGACACCTGCAACACGCACACGCTTAGAGTTAGACACACCGATTGTATCGACATAGGGACGGACACAGTCAAAGCAAACTTTATTCCTTCAACATTTCTCACATTTGTTTATTCGCCCCAGAATGCTCCCTGTGCTAGCAGGTTGTCACGTTGATTATGTTGGCGGAAGTTAGCCTATTTTCAGGCGCTGTGTAATATCACTGCACCTGTGGTACGCCAGCAAAGCTCCTTGATTATTATGCAGGAATGAGAGAATAGTTCCTAGCCATAATCAGTCTAGAAAATCACAACTTTTCATTTCCCGTCGGTCTTCGTACACGATGCAACTATACACATCACATCATGTAAATAGGAAAATGTTGGTGTTATTTTATCACTTATTGACAAAAGGCGTTTATCTCCAGTCTTTGTGCTAAGCTAGGCTAGCGGTGGGTGCCTCAGACGGAGTTATGGCATGGGGATGAGAATGGTGTGTATGGATTTATCTACCTCTGGGGGATACGGTGAATAAGCTAAAGTCACAAGAAGTCATCATGTTCCTTTAAAGGACAACTCCGGTGAAAAATAAACCTAGGGGTAATTAACACATGGTTACCGAGCAGATCGTTCTCTGGGAAGCGTTTTCATGGAAATCGAATGTAAAGAGTTTTATCTCTTAAAACCGATTATCTTATAATGCTAGTTTATGGGGCACAGAATACGTACAATTAAATCCCTCGTTAACACCACTAACAAGGCTCAAAATAGCCTCACACTAACACACTAGCATAATGAGGGTCTCTACATGCAAACCGAAGCATTGAGAACGGTGTAATTGTAGAAACAGTTTAATAATAAGATGCTTTATAAAGACAGTACATTATGTGTATGCAGACAGAGCCATCTTGCAAAACAGTCTCGACGAGTCGAGCCACGAGCGCTGTGCTGAGTGAGCTGCTCGATGGGAATTAAGTTTGTGCATTTTTTTTGTGTGCGTTTTTAATTATTTTTATTTATTTATTTTCTCTGTTGCGTTCAGTGCTTTCTTCCGGAAACAACGGATCATATGAGATTCCAAGTCACAGTTCATCACTTAGCACAGCGCTAAAAACTGGCCGACCAATGAGGCACTTTTGTTCACGTGCCTGGAGCTGCAGAAGTTATAGTAAAACACAATTTTTTTGGTCCTTAAGCACAAAACCAAGCACACATTGATACCTTAGGGGTCATTTGTTCAAAAAGTTTAATCTGGATCAAAATGATCCAGATTTGGAAATCCCATTTTGTCCTATTCAGGATCAGGTAATCCGTTTTACTTTTATGCCGGGTTTTCAAAGCAACATTGGACTGGAACACCCTGATCCAGATACACACTTTTTCAGATTACCAAATCCAGATTACTAGTGCTCTACGGAGTCCCTGAAGGGACATAGTGATGGGGAAAAAAAGAGATGGAAATTTTTTTTTAAATGCTTTTGCATTCTCTCTGAAAAGTTTCACATAGTGTTCGATCACAAATAACTTTTGACTGGTTCATCTTTTATTTGTGGCGTTTACAAAAAGTGATTTAAAAAACAACATTTTAAATGTAATATATTTTAGTTTGATATTTAAAGCTGTTTGGGGCCAAGATCATTTTTATTTTATTTTTACTGAATAGCTTAATTGGTAGCCTATGTCTACTTTATCACTGTTACAAGTGCAAAATATAAATAAAAGTATATACACTAAATTATACAAATCTATTATTTGACAGATTTTAAAGGTTACTACATTTTCTTCCTGGAATCCATCCTTGAAATTCTACCCCCTATTGGAATCAGGATAATCCTGTTTTTTTTTTAATCTAAGTTATCCAAATCCATCTGAAAATTTTTGAACAACACAAACTGAAGGTTTGACCCAGATTAAAACTAGGATTGAATTCCGTGATCTAATTTCAGAATCCCTTTTTCCTTTTGGACGACCCATTTTTCAAGATTTGATCCGATTCAATGGCCGAAATCCGATCAGATTACTTTTGAACAACTGGCCAAAAAAGATTGATACCTATTTGCAGATCAAATAGGATACAATGGTGAGTTTCCATCTGTCAAATCAGAAGCGCCATCTACTGTCAGGGAGTGAATTTGCACGTTCACTCCACGCATCGCCAGTGAAAATCGCTTGGGTACGAACACAAACATGTTGAAAAACGCTGGCGAATATCTCCCTGGTGTGCACGAGGCTTTTACCTGGAAATGAAGCCGTCAGTCAAGTTTTCATTATTTGGTAAACTGATGCAGTAGAGAAGGAAAATGCATGTGTATCAGTATATTGGATCCATGCATTCACTCTTAAAGTGACAGTAGCCTAATAAATCTGCTTCTGCTCGTCATTAATGATAAAGCATCAAATCACTCACTCATCTTGAATTACTTAAGTAGCTTTAATAAGGATTAAGCTATATTTCACGTGTACAGTAAAACGATGTAGTGCTATTATACATTTGATTATTCAATTTTATATAATCAAAGTAACCTCATCACTTGATCGAACTGGAAGCCGTATTAATCTTGGACTAAATCAGCCACCGTAGGAGTGAAAACGAAATCGGAATTGAGAGGAACAGAAACTAATATTCACTGGCTGGTCATATACCTTTTCACCGCTAGATGGGGGAAAATATCACACAGTGTAGCTTTAACCTTGTATTAGTTTTTGCTGAAGTATCGATACATGTGAAATTTCACACTCATATCATGATATAAGACTTTGATCATATCGCCCACCAATAATGGTGTTAGATAATCGAGATTTCAATATTGACCAAATAATAATGTGATTTTGATTTTTGCAATAATCGAGCATCCCTACTATACAGTAGTCCTGGTACGATAAATCAAAGCCAAGGATGGGAGTTTTTGATGCCACTTATGATTAATGCTGATCCAGTGAGCTTTTATTTTCAGGGTTGAGAGGGGCTATTGTTATAAACATGAGATGTAATATAATTTCATGTTAATATCAACCTTGTCTCTTCTCTGTTCTTACAAACAGGGCTTGACATTAAAGGAACACTCCACTGTTTTTAGAAATAGGGCTTATTCAACATTGTTCATACATTTAGATATGTGGGCAAATGCATTTTTGTCTCGGTGCATGCATTGTTTTAGTTTGGCAGGGTCGCCGCTAGCTTAGCTTAGCATAATGAATGGAATCCTATGTATGTCCTAGGAAATCGCCTAGTCTTAATCTGCATCGCTATTTGCACTCGTTGTGAATACGCAGGCCACAAGTAATTAGGTGTTTTTTTCTTTTGATCACTTTTACTCGGGACATGCTAGCTGGCAACATAGGATTCCATTCATTATGCTAAGCTAAGCTAGCGCACTCTGCCAAACTAAAACAATGCATGCACTGAAACAAAAATGCATTTGCCCACATATCTAAATGTAGGAAAGAAGTTGAAAAAGCCCTATTTCTTAAAACGCTGGAGTGTTCCTTTTAATATCGTCAAACATGTGATGGTACTTATATGCTTTAGTAAAGTGAAAAACTTACATACTGCACCTTTAAGTCATAGACACTTTTACAGGAAGGCTAAACGTATGTACTACCATGCAATAGCAATAATACATGCACACCTGAACTTATAAATATGAGCATGTGTGCAGCATCATCCTATACATGTGTACTAGAGCTTTTTAACGTGCTCATGGGGATATGCATGATAACCACGTGGCTATATGTGCTTATATGGTCATGTAGTCAGTCTGTATATGCCCATAAGTTCCTTTATGGAAGGATTATTGTCGTGACCTTTTAGAATCGAAATCTGCGCGCTAACCTGGCTAAATATTTCCATTTGAAGCCCATAATGATCATTTAAACCCCTACACATCGAGTTCATAACAGCATGGGTTGCAGTAAGCGGTCCACACTGACTTAGTATGCAGACACCTGACTCAAAACGCCCCAAAGATGCAGTCTGATAGACAGCATACTAGATTTTGAGACACAGCCTGGCCTCCACCTCCCTCTGCGCCACACAAACGCTCACATCCGCGTTTAAAACAGCCGTCACAACAGCGAGACACAGTCTGAACACTACTATCATCGCACAAACAGCACACGCACACCACAAGCCCGCACGCGAGTGTGAAACAGTCACCTGCACTTTCCTGCGCCCCGCTGCATTCTGCCTGTGATGCGTCGCCATCTTACATGTTGACGCCGTGACGTCACTTCCGTCACGCCAAGAAGAGCCGCCAGCGCGGTACAGATGTACAGACTGATTTATTTAGTGTAATGTCATGATATAGTATTAAAAACATGTATGTTTTTCTTTGTTTAAAAAATAAATACATAAAAACGCAAGATATGTAGGCTAGGGCAGATGAATGGAAACATTTTAGCCGAATTTTAGCTGTTTTATATTATATTCTAACATGTAGACAAACTATGAAAGCCATTTTCGTCACAGAAGACAAAAATACGCTTTTATAAATCATAATTATTCATCAAATTAATCAAAAAGTCATATTTATGCCATTCAAGTTATAATTTAGACTTTTTGTGTCATAAGAAATCTATTTCTAAATAAATAATTACTTTTTATGTAACAATTATCTCTTAGTGCTGTTAATGCTCTCTTTGTATATATTAGATATACAGTATATACACCAAACAGGTGTATAACATTATGACCACTGACAGGTGAAGTGAATAACACTGATGATCTCTTCATCACGGCTCCTGTTAGTGGGTGGGATATATTAGGCAGCAAGTGAACATTTTGTCCTCAAAGTTGATGTGTTAGAAGCAGGAAAAATGGGCAAGCATAAGGATTTGAGCGAGTTTGACAAGGGCCAGATTGTGATGGCTAGACGACTGGATCAGAGCATCTCCAAAACTGCAGCTCTTGTGTGGTGTTCCCGGTCTGCAGTGGTAAGGATCTAGTGGAGAACCGGCCACAGGGTCATGGGCGGCTCAGGCTCATTGATGCACGTGAGGAGCGAAGGCTGGCCCGTGTGGTCCGATCAAACAGACGAG